>JAEIFM010000159.1:0-155359 GCA_018901885.1 Zaprionus kolodkinae | reverse complement strand
TTTTCAAAAATGTGCAAGGTGTATTCATAGAGATGCATCTATTAGGGAGGTTGGGCAGTGTACAAATCGCAGCATGATCCTGGCCAGGCGTGGATTCCTTCTTCATGTCATTTGTCTAAGTGCATTTTCTACATTGCAAGGCTGCTTGTGCCGTCCGGCAGGTAGTTTTCACAGGCCTCTACTGCAGCTGGAAAAGATTTGCTTAGCATAGTCCTAAATGGTGAGAGCGCTTCGCGTTCAAAATGAAGCCTCCGTGCATGTTATGTGGCGTCTACAGAATGTACTGCGAGGCAAGGGTAGTTAAGAATATATAAGTCATTTGTAGCGAACTGGCATTACAACTTACTCCTCGAAACTATTCCCCATGGGTTTTAAGCAAACATTTTCAAGTAGCGCTCCTCAGTTAAATTTCACGCGCGCTCGAAGACAAAAGCGAATAAATTCCCTAAGCCAATGCTCAGGTATGTGTTCGAGCTGTTTCCATGGTATCTAGCTGCCCATCATATCCACAACTTCTCAGTGTCGCAGTCATTTCACATAAAAAACTTGTAAATGACAATTTAAAACAAAGTAAAATTTAATTACAGCAATGTAAACAAACATCTGCCCAGTCAGCTGACTGCAGAGTTGCCGTACTGATGAATATAATTCACCTCAGCTGGTGGCAACGCACTATCGATTGCAACGAGTGTAACATATCGATATAAATGCACGAGCCGGGAAAAATTCAAATTTTTGAAAATTAATGTAGAACTGAGAAATTTTTGATTTGAAATATTTTTGGAGACAGCATCAATCTAGTAGTAAAATTAATGCATAAAATGCTTTCTCACACGACAATAGAATAATTTTTGAAAAAGTAATGGGTTTGGATTGATCACGGTATGATGATTTTTGAAGCAGTTGTGGATGTTGGATGATCGGGTTTGCATCTAAACTGACTGAGATACAAGATATGATTAGTTATACAAGAGTATGGTTATATCTTTATCTCAATCTAAAATACCACCTTAAAATCCATATAACATTCATTCACACATTCTATAATAAGCTTCTTTAGGGAAAATTCCGGAAAAGGGCAGTCTGGTCTGGTCTCTTCCTGCGCTTTGTGCGCTGCAAGATTACGTCTAGATTGAAATAAGATCACAAACTCTGCTGAGATTGCATACTGCATTGATCTGGTATTCATTTTAGCTGGAAAATGGCTCAATTCCGGTGCATATCGTAGCGCCATTATCATTATCAAGCAAATGTTGTCTGGCATCTGGTGCTGCGTTGCCAACAAATCTGTTAACAGTTGGCAATAATTGTGCAGCATCGTCGTCGTCGTCGTCGTCGTCATAATTTCAGTGGCTGCTTTGTTGTCCCTTCCTTGGCTTGGTTGCAGCGGCAGGGAGATGCTGCTGCTGCTGCTGCTGCTGTTGCAGCTTGCAGCATAATGTTGCATTGCTGTTGCTATTTTTGGGACGAGCCTTTTATTGTTGCAGGCAGCGCGTTGTCATCGATCGCATTAATTTCGGTAAGTGCGCAACGGGAAGGGAAAGGGCCTGTGGCCGAGAGGAGGGGCCTAAGAACTTTGGAGAGACGCCTTTCAACACGCGTGCGGCAAACGATTTTTATGGCACGACATTTTCGAGCAACGTTTTCATAAATTACCCGCTCAATTTCCGTTGAATCAACAAGCGATTCTCACATGGGCTCCAACTACTGCTCCCGCTCCTGCTCCCGCTCCTGCTCCCGCTCCTGCTCCCGTTCCCGTTCCCGTTCCCGCTCCTCTGCTCCCGTTCCCGCTTGCAACTGCAACTGCGGAAATGTTAATTGATGGCCTGTTGCAATATTGTGTAATATTAATTAGTCCGACGCGACAGTCATCAAAATATCATTTGTTTATGTGTGTGTGTTGCTCAGATATTTTTATTTTTATTTTTCTTTTATTTTTCATTTTTATTTTTTTTACTTTTTGCACGCTCTCTCTCTCTCTCTCTTCTTTTTCACGGCTCGTAAACACGCAACTACTTTGTTGTCCCGTTAGCTTTGTACTTGGTTGTTCCTCGAGCCTGGTCCACCTCCTCATCCTCCTCCTCCTCGCCTCTTTCCTTTGCATTCCTCAATCGTCGCCAGGCCGCGGGCACGTGCGTCTCTCAGGCATGTGGCGGCATGTGCCTGTCTGGGGCCACAGAGATTTGTTTGTGGGCGTGTCAGCAATATGTCAATATCCACTCCAGAGTCGCGCATGCGTGTACGACCCGAGGTTGGAGTTTATGTCTGAGGCGTAGCCACCAAAGGGTTGCAACAACACTTGACGAAAATCCACGCGACCTCAGGATATACGGTTTTTTATGTAGATCGTTGCAACATTTTGAATTGAAGAGATATTATAGCTTGACTATAATATACCCTACACTACACCTTCCCTCTCGCTCTGCCAAATAGCTTAAGTCATCTAGCAAAGTCTGTCTGGGTGTTTCCTAATAGAATTTCTTGAGTGTGCGTTATGCGAATGAGTTGAAATTTACAGGATATGTCCATGTTATGCTCAGGTTTGTATATGCCAAATGTAAGCAATGTAGGATCATCAAATATTATAATACAACCAGAAATATATCTGTATTTCTAAATATCCCTCGCAATTAAGCTTTAATCGCAACATGATGATATTATTTTATTATCAGCTCATCATGCTGAATCAATCGATATACCACCAAATGAGCACCGTGGCGAGTGAGCACATGCTGTAGGGTGTTTGGGTTTGATGAGGAGTAACATACCAAATAATACCAAACACGCACACACACACACACACGAGTCAGGCAGAGGCCCCACATAAACAATGGCTCAAGTGTCAATGGAGAAAAGCGGAAAAACTAAGTCAAAACATAAACACGGTTTCACTTTCAAAGCGATTAGCCATGGCTGCGCCTTTAACTTGTGCGGAAAATCTATAGACAACAACAACAACAACAACAACACAACAATGATAAGAATAGCAGACGTCGTCGTCGTCGCTGTTGTGGATGTGGATGATGTGCCCTGGGCACTTGAAAACCTTCCAGCCATTTGACACCGTCAGGCGAGACGAGGTCGAACGAGCGAACTGAGGGAAACCGATGTATCGATCGAACAGGCGACATACCGCACACCTATAACACGCACACACACACACACAGAGACTCAGTTAGACTGGGTCCTACCCTAGACCTACCGCAGTGCAGCGCAGGGCAATAAATATTCAAATTTTCAATGTCGATATTCATTTTACAGTGGCAACCCGACATCATCTTTCAAAGAGTCTCTGTGGCCCCTTTTTTTTTCAGTATTTCAAGTGCCTGGCGTCCAGTTGATTATCACCAAGGTCGATATATAGAGGACAGTGATGCCTACTAATGTCGGGCGATAGGTCTTATCGCAGCGATAAACGATTGTGAAGCGATTAGCACAAGTTGAGAGAGAGAGAGTTTGCCCAGAGGGAAGCTTGTCAATCTGTCTGTCTCTCTCACTACTTCACCCTTCTCTTTCATCCTTTCCTTCCCTCCCTCTCTCTCGCTCACTCTCTATCTTTTCCCTCTCTTTCTTCCTCTTTGCCATTCCTACAGGTGTTTTCCGCATACCTAAACGCTTTGGATAACCCTCCAACTCGCACTTGCGTCATATGAATCAGTGGCCAAGTCGTCATCAACCGTCATGTCCGGTGTTAGAGTCAACAGGGAGACAGGTGTGTCAGGTGTGGTGCGACCCTTTAGTAGCTTATCTGGCATTCCGGAAGTCAACCTAACCCAACCCAACCTGCTTAAGGTCTTGAGTCAGCTCAGGGCAGAGTGAACGCTTTTTGGCTCTGGAACATGTGTCACCTTAGATCGCCATAACAGATCCCTATCTAGAGAGGGTAATCTTTCCCACAAAGCTAGCTCTATAAGTATTGGAAATACCTTTAACTTGGCTGCAGATCCTAAAAAGATTTCAGCATGAAGACATTTTGAAGTATCAGTTTCGATTGTTTATTGGTTTGGTATATAGACAACTCATAACATAGATCACACCTTCTTGCCTTAGTACCATAGCTGGCAACTTCTCTCTCTCTCTCTCTCTGTAGCTCTCTCTCTCACACACATGTTATGCCTACGCTGCGTGCCCTGCCCTTTCGTGTGCCATGTGGCACAAGCATTTTCTATGCCTTCTCTCTCTCTCTCTCTATCTCTCTCTCTCTGGGTACCGTCCGATCCGATCCGATCCGATCCGAACCGATCGACGACACATCTGTTTCTTTTGCTGTTGTTGTTGCTTCATTCATTTTGTGTTATTGTTTTTATGAATTTTATGCAAGTGCTGAGAAATTTATGTGCTCCCGCAGGCCGTGTCTCAACTGGAAGCCAGAATGCATGCCAATTTGTTGTTATTTATGGAAATAAGAACAACAACAACAACAACAGCAGCAAGATCTATAATACTATATATTTGAGAATTTCCACAGTAAATGGCGTTATTAAGATTTAGATGCCGCGAAAAACTCGGATAAATGGGTCCCCGGGCACAGACAGTATCATAAATGTATATATTGGATGACAGTCGGAATGAATGGAATATTGTCTCAGGAATATTTGTGTTATTAAGAGCACAAAGTTCAATAGGCATATAATCAATCTTTAATCTTCAAATTTTTCTTCTTTTTTTTTGAGGAAAATCTTTCTGTGTTTTTCGGATTTTCCGGATTGAGCGACAGCTTATTGTGACTAATGATTGTCGCGTTTTATTTTTTGACGGCTTGTCAGTTTTTTTTTCGTTCTTTTCGTATGACAACGTGTGAAATCGCAAAGATCCCCGACATAGCTTAGGTTCCCCCACAATCAGGTACCCTATACATATATATATATAAGCTAAACGAGGAGCACATTATAAAAAACACGTCATAAAGTTGCCGTAACTAATGATAACGGCACCACATGTCACACGGTTCGACGCTCAGGGATCTGTTCCCCCAAAAATACATACATACTAACTATATAGAATCATACACATACATATGGTACATATGGTACTCAGCAGAGCTTGTTCTATATGTACTGATTGCATTACGCATCATCAGTTGTCGATAAGAAAGCCAAGTCCAAAAACGAAACCCAACAATGCGATAAGCAATCTGAGGAAGGAGGCTCCCAAGTATGTACATATATGTATGTATAGTCAGCAACTTGTTGAGAAATTACGATTATTTATTGATTATACGAGCAGCAGAGCAAACACGTTATACACCTCTTTATGTACATATTTACTACAATATATATGAGTGATATGTGGTTGCCTATCCGTCATTATCGAATATTCGCTATCTGCAAACGTTGATCACATACGGTTGTACTGTATGTGGGGCAGTCAATAGATAGATAGATCGATTTAGGAGTGAAACACATAGAATTGCTAAGGGAAAGAATCACACTATGTGTGTCTATATATTATTTCTTAAAATTATTTTTGAAATGTAGCTGGAAAATAAAATAAAAGCGTAGAGTGAAACAAACTTCAGATAATCCCAAAGATTTCTGTACATTTTTGGCAATTTAATGGATTATTTAGTCAACAAAACTTCTGATTTTGTTAAGTTTGCTAGGGGAAAAAAGAATTGATGGAGTATGAAAGACCAATTGCCTTGAGGGCTACGCATTTTGAGGTGTACAGTGTACACACACACACTCACAAATAAATATTGCGCGCGTGTGTGCACACTCTTTCGTTGGTTTATCTCAATTAAAGCAGCGGCACTTTTTGTTTACATCACAGACAGCGAGAAAGAGAGAGAGTGGAAGAGGGGGCGTGCGGCGTAACATAAACAAAGCGAGAAGAGAGAACCAATTGCAGACTGCTGGCGGCCATTTTGTGTTTTTTTTTGTTTTTGCCTTGGAAGCAGCAATTCAAATAATGCGCGATGCTTAGCTAATGTTGTGCTAATGTGCCTGTGAGTGTGTGTGTGTGGGTGTAGTTGTTTTTATTGTCGCATCTGTTGCAGCATCACAGTTAGGCAGGTTGCCAGTTTTCATTAATTTCCCCACCAGGTGGCAGCTCAACTATGATTTTATCGATTCGTTTATGCATTCGCAGTGCGTGCAGTATTTAAATACGCACTGCGCGATTAATTTGATAGTTGGCAACGCTGTTAGCAGTAAGTGAGCAAAGAGAGAGTGAGAGTGAGAGGCGAGACTTACAGGATTATTACAGTTTAATAACGTTTTCAAAGACGACGCAATTACATGTTGGCATAAATTAAAAAAAAGTTACAAAAAAATTAATATATATATATATGTATAGTATATAGTTATGCACTACAATTAATCGTACAGTTTAAGATACATTTTTGGCACACATTTTGAACTAGACACAAAAACGGTCGCTTAAGACTAGCAAAAAAAAAAGGTATATGAGAGAGAATACAAGTTAAAGAAGAGATAGAGATAGAGAGAGAGCGAGAGACAGTGTTGGTTAAGAATTAAAAATACTTGTAATACTTGAGTTGTGGCCCCAGGCTAACTGATAATACTACAAAAAGAGTCACATTTCCCCCTGCGGGCCACTCAGCGCGGCCCCAAATCGATGTAGCTATTGGGTCGCATCATCTGATGATGCGCTGCCGCCGCCGAACCGTAGAAGCTCTGATAGCTATTGTAGGCGGCCGCTGCAGCTGCCTGCCTCATGTGGCCCGTGCTGACCTTCAGCTTGTCATAGGGACTGCCATAGGGTCCGGCATGACCATGATAGTGGGCAGCATTGTGATGATAGATGGCACCAAAGTTGCTCTGCTCACTGCCATAGGGTTGCCCAATGCTGGAGTAGATATTGGCGGCCATCACTTGGGTGGCAGCAGCAGCAGCAGCGGCGGCGGCACCACCAGCAACCGGCGCTGCCACTGGCGGCGATGCAGAGCTGGCGGAGAGTGGAGTAAGCGGGGTTGTTGCCGCATGCTGATGATGCTGGTGATGCTGATAGGGATAGCTGCTGCTGGTGCTGGTGCTGCTACTGGCGGGGACATTGCCATAGCTGGTGCTGCTGGACATGTGATGCAGGTTGGACTGATGTTGTTGTTGCTGCTGCTGCTGCTGTTGATGCAGTTGCTGCTGCTGCTGCTGTTGCTGGTGGTGCTGCAGTTGCTGCTGCTGCTGTTGCTGATGCAGTTGCTGTGCTGTCGTTGGCTGCTGCAATTGTTGCTGATGCAGCTGTTGATGCGGTTCCAATTGAAAGCCCAACAGATCAGGTGAGTTGCCCGATGTGGAGCTGGAGGGCGTGGCCGGCAGTTGCATGGCCAATTGAGATGCTGCTGTTGTAGCTGCTGCTGTTGCTGCTGCTGTTGGCGTCTGCTGCTGTTGCTCCACTAGCTCCGTGCAGGCCAGGCTGAAGCTGTTGGATGGCGTACGCTCCTTGCCAACTTTCAGTTGCTGCTGCTGCTGCTGTTGCAGTTGTTGCTGATGCTGCTGCTGTTGCTGTTGTTGTTGTTGCTGCTGCTGCTGTTGCTGCTGCTGCTTCATGCGTGCTTGACTCTCATGGCTCATGCTGGACATGCCCAAACCACCAGTGGTGCTGCAATTAAATTTTAGAATTCAAAATTTTCATTTTAATTTTAATTTTGGAAAACTTAAAATAAAAACAAAAAAAAGCTGCGTGTTCGATAAACATTACAGTGGGTCTGGTCTGCTGCTCAATTTGTTTACCAATCGACCCTCCTCTCGGCAATCGCGCAATAACGAAATATGAAAGACCCCGAATTGTTTATGCCCTCGCGGCCTGGCACATCTGTCAGCTGGCCCATCATAGCCAGCCGGAGATGCTTGAAGTTTGCTCTCCCTCTCTCTCTCTCTCTCTCTCTCTCTCTCTCTACCGATCTCTCGCCCGTTTTGAGTTATTGTTTCATGTGTTTTATTTTCGTAGTTGCGACGCGTCGGCAATTCCCGGAATGCCGCGACGGGCTGTCTGGCAGCCACTCGGCCCTGGACACACTCTTTTCAGGGGGGAGAGAGTGGGAGTGGAAGTGGGAGTGGGAGCCCTGGGCAAGTGGGCCAATTTCATAACAAATTGTCTAACAAGCCACAAATCAAAACTGAAGACATTCCCTTTTTTTCTCTTTCTTTTCCTCTTCCTCTTTTTTTCGGCCTGATCACACGACAATCAATCGTATATCAATCGTCGTATACAATATACATTTAGTTTGTTTTGGAAAATGCATTTTTCCTCTTTTTCTAAGCTGACTTTCTTGCTGTATTTTCGAAGGAAAATTATTGATAAAATCACGAAAAAAGATCTATGCGAACTATACCAAAAATCGTATAGTCAATGACAGTATACTTTTATTTCCAACGAAACCTGACTAAATTTAATCTACCAAAAATAAAATAAAATACAAAAAGTTGTAGATATATTTTTTGAGAAAATATTCGAAGTATGCTCCATTAAGAAATACCTTACGAAAATTCTAAAAAGTTTTCTCTCATAATTTTCATTTTAAGCCCTGCAGAGATTTGTTGATAAGTCCGTTTATTGCCTCAGTTATTAAGCTGAGTAATAAACTGCATTAACATTAATTTAAAGTTCTGTTCGACTCCTAAATACCCTGTAATATTATATTCTTGCTATATATATCTTAGTTTTAATAGAATAGCAAAACTTTCAGCAAATTTTTCTTGGTTTTATATTCAAATAAGATCCTATAATGCCTTATAGATACTGTGTTAATTGGTTTACTCACACATCGTTAGTGCCATCGTCCCGAAAGCCTTTAGCGAATGGATTGCTGGATATTTTTAGTTGTGTCACCTGTAAAAAAGAAAAAAAAACTCATATAATACTCACAACAATAAGTTAAGATCACACTGACCCAGAACAATAAGAAAAGTTTCTAGTTTCAATATTTTTTAATTATTGTTTTTTTTTCTCGAGTAACGCAACAAATTAGAAAATATTTACAAAAAGCACGCAAAGAAAACAACAGAAGCTCTTAACGTAAATATGCATTAAAGAACACACACACACACACGCACACACACTATGGAAAATATGGAATAAAATTTTGTTCAATAAATTGTGGAACGAAAAGTGTTAACACCCACGTTAAGCACATAAATAATTTAAATACTTTCGACAAAATGCCTCTAAAAATAACATGCCAGAGATTTTTTCATCTTGTTTCGCTGCCATGGCTGCTTCTCCACTTGGAAAATTATGAGTTATACTCTGGATACCCGATATATTGCTAGGGGTACATCAATTCGGTGCAGCGATACGCAACAAAATGACTTTATAACTTTTTGCATATCATATCGAGCGAAAATTAATGATATTACTATCTAGTTATAGTCATTAAACAATCTAATTGATTAACCTATAGTAAACCTATCACAGTATACAGAAACAGGATGGAAAGAGAAATAGTTGTATAATTCATAGGAAAAAAAAAATAAATATTATAATAAAAATATTGTCCGTAATATTATAAAAAAGCAAAAGCGTATTCCTGCTTCGGTATTTTTATAAGGAGTTTCAGCGAATATAACAAAAATTACCATACAATAAAAATAAAAATATAATTGATGAACCTTTTAGTAACTATCACAGTATGCAGAAATAGGAAAAATGAGAAATAGTTTTATAGTTTATAGGAAAAAAAAAAAAACAATACAAAAATACAAATATTGTAGAAAAATATTAGACAATAAAAATAAATAACAATATAAAGGTTTACTGATAGTACAGCAAGAGTATTTCTGCTTCGGTTTTTTTTTTTTTAAATTTTGTTTTCTGCTTTCATAGCAAATGTGAACAACAATAAAAAACACAAGAAAAAAATAAACAATGCGGCTACGAATTGGCACGATTTGTAAGACAATTACATATTCATATGGCGCACATGTCGGGACGAGGCAGTCCCCGACAAATGATTTTTTTTTTTTGGGGAAAGTGAAGAATGTAGAAAATAATTAAAAAAAAATAAGAAAAAGAGAATTTCCAAAAAAAATTCTGATAGGAAAACAATTTTTGATTTGATTTGGCGCCTGTGACAGGCGCCCTTTTACAAGTGGTGACAAGTGGGTCAAGTGGTGGACTCGGATACACTTACTCGCTGGTTCTGGTAGGCAGTTACGGCCGTGAAGCTGGTCTCCGGAAAGATGAACGTGCGAAAGTGGCTCGAATGTTCGTTCTCATCCAGTGAGGCATTCTTTGGCGGCAAGTAGACCAAGTGGAAGCGCGGCTGGTAGCGATGCATGGAGTTCAGTATGATCTGTGAATGGAAGAGGGGGAGGAGCACAGAGCAGGGGTACATACATTAGTGAGACGAATGCCTTCCGATGACGGCAGGCGTTGTTGTTTTTTTTTTTGTTTAGAGGCGCTTTTGGAAGCTCCGAAAAAAAGAACAACAAACAAAAAAAAACCCATAAACAAACGCCGAATTTATTACCCACTCTCGCCTCTACTCACATGGCCATTCTCGTCGAGCTGATTGTTGGTCAACTTCAGCTTATCGAAGGACACAATTTGCTTCATCCAATTGGCACCCGCCGCCGGTGAATCTGGATGCACATGAATACGTGGCGGTGATATGGCATCTGCCTTGCCCGCTACCACCCAACAGGAACTGCAAAAGAAACACAGAAAATCACATTAGAATGATCATAGGAACCCCCCCAGCTCTATCCTGTCTTACTTGTGAAACGCATAACGATATCGCTTATCATCCATGGGCACAAAATCCATCATACAAATGTATGTGGCATGCGGATCGAGACCTCCGATGCGCACCTGAAATGTGGGGAACATGCGTCGACCCGTCTTCGTGATGATCATCTCGGTGCCCTGGGCATGGAACTGATCCCACAGAGCCTTTGTCTCCAGCACCACAATGGCCTGAGCCAGCGATGGATGTACCGCCTCTGGTTCCTGTCAAGGGCGTTACAATTTTGGGGGAAAGTTAGAAAATTGACTAAAAAAACTAATGAAGTGCTGGGTAGAAGATTTTCGAAAATTTTCGAACTATCGAACAGGAAATAGTTTATTTCTAAGTTAAGATCCCTTTTCAATTTGATTGATTTTAATATTTTAAATTAGTTACAATACTCTCAGGAAAGACAGAAATGGAAGCATTTATAAGGAAAACTTCATAAAATATAATAATAGATTCTAGATATAAGATATAGTTGACTTTTTAGTAACGTTTTTAATAATAGAACTCATAAAATACACAAGATTAACAGACTTATAATATAATCTCTAAACTCGACGGCAGAAAAAATGATTATATATATAATTTAACTAAAGTATGGTTGTATATTCCTTAACTAATAGAAGATAAAAGATAGGAGCGTAAAAAAAAGAGTATGTGTTTTAAGAGGTTTTACCTATGAGTCTAGTTTAAAACTAAGCTGAAGAGTTAAATATCTACTTTATAAATTCAACAGATAAAATACCAAACCGATTTATAGATAAGATTAGCGGAAGAACAGCTTACTGTACTAATTTTTTGACAAACAGTGTTGCCCTACGTTATTATAGAAATATTAAATATTCTCTTCATATTTGCGGTGTTTTTGGTACCCATTGCCTTAACTCACTTAACTTATTGTTTTTCTTGTCTTAAGCATTGGCAACACTTACACCTTTGTTGTTGTTGTTGTTGTGATTGTTGCTGCTGCTGTTGCTGCTGTTCTTGTTGCTGTGTATTGTGTTGCTGCTGTTGTTGTTGTCTTTTTTGTTGTGGCTGTTTTTGTATTTCTTGCCGCTTGTTGCCGTCGCGGTTTCTGTTGCTGTTGCAGCCGCTGCATCATTGTTGCTGCTGCTGCTGTTGTTGTTGTTGCTGTTGCTGTTGCTAGTCGCACCATAGTCGTTGACAACAGCAACATGATCTCCTGCTCGACAATTGCTAGGCTGTCTGTTGCTGTGGCTGCTGCTGCTGTTGCTCCCGCTGCCAGTGCTGCTGCTGTTGCTGCCCGTGCTCTGTGAATCGATGTCCGCCAGCTTGGCATCGATCTGCTCAAGTGGCTTGTACGAGGTGCGATCCTTGCCCGCCGTTTGTATGCAAGCTGTGAATGAGAAGGTACCAAAAATTGGTATAGGGTTGATTGATTTGTTTATAGTTTAGCTGGGATCCTAAACATTGACAAAGTGTAGATCATAGCTCAAGCGAGAGATCGTAGAAGAAAAGCAGCGGAAATAAGCGAATCTCCACATAAATAATCTACTAGATGGAATACTATTTGGAGGACTTGTTGCCCATAATATCAACTCCGACGGCAGAATAAAAGATGATCTCTAGTTTATCTGGAGTATAATAGCATAATTCCTATAAGAAAAGAGGTCTGAAGAGGGAAAAACGAGAATGTATATAATTTTAAGATACTAAAAAATAAATAAAAATACCCTAAACTCTCTTAAAAAAAGATCACAAGTTGATCAGATCTTAAAGTCTCAAGTCTTGCTAAGGATATTATTTATCTTTTGCAATTAGGATATTAAAAAACAATACTAAAAATTCCGATCGTATTTTCTTGATCGCAACAAGTTTCCACATAAGATCACGCATTATAAACCCTTTCTACCCACTATCAGCTAAAGTCTTGATTTAATGCGCACACTTCACGTGTCTATCGTATACCCATTGTATATATGATATATCTCTTGCATATATATCTTTTATATAGTACAATATATTATGCTATTTCAGCCATGACATGCCGCAAAAATTGTGCCAAGCAAATGAGCGGAAAAGCGTCGCAAATAAATCAAACCGGCGATCTCTGATCTTTCTCTGATCTTCAGCTGAACTGCGTGACTGCACCCTCTGCCAGATAGAGAGAGGGAAAGTGGGAGAGAGGGAGACAGTGTTAGACAACAGTTTTCGTGTTCTACATGAGATTTTCGCACGGCGTTTTTTTTTTTCATTTTTTTTTTTGATTTATTCGATACGAAGTGGAAGCCAGCAGGTTGCGCAGGCGCAGCGGTAAAACAAATTGGATCAGTCGGCTATAATGAGTGGCATATAGAGCTGGCGACAACTACGACAGCAGCAGCAACAGCAGCAACAGCAGCAGCAGCAACTGCAATCCAATTATAAAAGTCGTCGGAGCAGCGAGTGCTGATTGAGATGCTGGCTAAATTTAGTGCCCTCCGAGGGTAGTAAAAGCAGGAGGAGATGAGGGGGCAAGTCCAAAGGGGGCAACAGGCGCCTCTACAAAATTTCGCAAGCAGCAATTGAAGTTGCTGTTGCTGCTGTTGTTGCTGCTGTGTGTTGCTGTTGTGTGTTGCTGTTGTAGTTGCTGCTGTTGTTGCTGTTGTAGTTGCTGCTGCTGTTGCAGTTGCACTGGCTGTGGCATTCCGGAGACATTCACCAATGACCCATGACAGGTCGCCGCTGCTGCTGCTGCTGCTGCTGTTGCTGCTGCTGCCTCCGCCATCAATTGTCGCTTAATGAGACAATTTTTTGGTTTTATTCTCTGATTCCAATTCCGATCCCGATTCCGATTCCGGCGGCGGCAGTCACGAGTGAATTCTAAAATCAATTAGCGTTTGGCACAAATAATCGTTTTTCTGTCACGCCAACCCAACCATCAAAAAAAGGAAGGCAGCTACAGATATACTATACTATATATACAATATATATATATATGTATGTATATATAATCATCTGTGTTGTATACAAATAAATTGGAAACTGGGAATGTCAAGCGAAATTTTATCGCATGCCACACGAGAATCTCAAGAAGTCTCGCGCTAATTGCCCGCTTTGTTTACCATATACCATATACATATAAGAAATTCTTCTTTTCTGATTCCGTTGTGGATCGCGGAATCTGCGCTTTACTACTCCAGCGAGGGTCGTGTAGGGTGTGTAATATTATGGGATTATCCCTTCTATAGGTGCTTAATTATGTTTTTGAAAGCGTGAGATGACAAAAATCATCGTTATTTAAGTGAACTGATTGATTCTCCTTAGTAAAGTTTTGATATACGGAACTGATCTGCATTTAAGATCGTAAGAAATTTATACGAACGAAAACCAAACAAAAATACAATTTAAGAGCGTCAAACAAGAAGGAAGGAAGGAAGAAGACAGTAAAGTCAATTTGAAATTATCGTTTGCTGCAATTGATAAAATAATCTGAATAATCAAGACTATAACATGTACTAGAACACTTCGAAATATCTCATACGTTTGGTATTTTCTAATAGATACTATATGTAAGTAACCTTATCTCACTAAATGATCAATCCTTTAAAGAAACATGAAAGACCTCAAAAAATAAATAGATTCAAGTCTTGTACAGCGAAGTACTTCATATTATATTTTAAATTCTGAATTTATATTTAAACTCAATATAATTCAATAGAATGCAAGGAAGCTTTAAGTACTAGAGGTAGCTAGGATAGACATAGTAGTTCAACAATGAAATTAACAATAATGTAAGGTATCCCATATATGATTCTCTGTAGAGTATTCCAGCTAATAAGGGAAGTGTAGGAATGGGTTTTTCTCTAGGGTATCCTTGGTATTCATCCACTCACCTTCGATCTGTTTCATGGGACTCAGTCCGCCGGCTGTGTAGGGTGACGTCCAGTACTCATTGCCGTAGCAACCATAATCGGCGGCCAGATTAGCGCCCAGACCATTGTCCAGAAAGGGCATGGTGCAGGCAACCATGGCGCTGGCGCATTCTGTGGGTCCCATCAGGTGTGTCATCTTATGCACGTACAGGCACAGTGGGCAGAAAACACGAAAAAAAACACACACACAAAAACACACGCGAAATTCAGAGAGATCACTCAATCATTTATTGAGATACTACGGTTTATTTTCACAGTTTCTTTTTTTGGAGGGGTGGGGGTTTTTCTGTTTTGATTTGAAAAGTTTTTCGCGCAGTTGTCAAATTCGTTTATTACGCACACACACACACACACAAACACCGACACACCGACACATGCAGTGTGCACACTGCAAAAAAAAAAAATTGAGGCCAATTTGGGTCTATAAACAAAAAACTTGCTCAAGTGTTGAAAAGCTCCGGCTGCCCCGTTCAAGTTGTCAGTGTTGTCAATCACAAAACGGAAGAAGAAACAGAAAAAAAAAAGAAACCTGCGGAAAAGCGAAACAAATTAGAAAATTGCAATCGCTTCAACACCTCGCAGCAATTTTCCGAATATTCTGATTTTTTTTTTGTGTGATTTTTTTTTGTTAACCGATTCCCCGAGTTTTTCTTTCGATTTTCTATTTATTTCACTTGGCTCTCGCGGTGATTTCTCTTCTTTCCCGTTACCACCGATTTTGGGGTCGAGTTTGGCGTTTATGGTCCGATCGCGTTGACTGCCAATTTTCGCCCCGATCGTAAGTATTGAGCGATTGATTGAATGATACACTCGACTCGACTCAACTCAACTCGACTCGACTCGACTCGCAGTTGTTGTTGCAAATGTTGCTGAGGCGTTGAGGTGTCTCAGTTGCCACCTTTGGCTGCCCAAGTGCGAACTGACGACGTCGATCCGTAGCACGCGACAACACGACTCGCCTCGTCTCGAATTCGAAATCGGATCAGTTTTGTGATTTTTTTTTTGTTTTTGAAAATTTTTTGAAAAATTTTCAATATGATTTTTGAGTTTTGAATCGCACTGCGCTTGCATCCAACCGCCTGGTCGAGCGTGTGACTGCGAAATGAGTAGAGCGCGCGCCTACGCCTCGGCCTCGAGCACCGATCGCATCCAATGGATGCGGCATGTGGCAGCAAGAGATGTGTGATGTTGCGAGGATGCTGTGCACCAATCGCTGCGCCACTTGAGTTCCTCACTAGCGATCCAAAGAGTATCCAAATATAGCACACACGATCGGTGCCCGTGTGTATGTGTGTGTGTGTGTGTGTGTGCAGCGATCGTTGGCCAATGGCAGCGCGCACACAGAGAGATCGCATCTGCTCTCATCATCAGCAGCACCGAATGGTTTGGGCACATTCGATAAATGTTCGGCAATAGAGAACGTTGGAGTCGCTGCTGGGCATAGTACGACACGATCATTATATACCCTGTATATAGAGCAGGATACTGAAGGAATTGCAGAGCAAACGAAGAATGAAATTTTTGTATCCTTACTTGGGACAATATCGTACTCTATAATCCTTCATGGTTTCTCAAAAGCTTGCACTGGCAAATAGATATATATATTCATGCCTAAGAAATATCTTAGAAAATATTTTATACTAAGAAAATATATATATAAATTTAAGATATAGCAAATTAATTGTAATCGATAAAGCTTAATTTTTTTTTTAATTTACTTATTAATATACTGTTAATTTTAGCTCTAAATTATAATAGCTCTGAGTGGAATTAAAATAAATAAATAATATAAGAACTAATTTATTTCATCTCTTAGGAACTTTCATCTTAATATTATCGTATATTTTAAATTATATTATTTAATGCAAGGGTTCAGAAGAATTTAAAGAAATTTTTCACAAATTCATTGCAAAACTTTGCTGGCATTGATATACCCAACGTATTTGCTGTAGGGCATGCGTGGTGAGCTGTAAGTACAGTGGGTACTGCAGAAAGAGGAAATACACAATTTAAAGATAAAAAAAAAATTATCAAATCTTTAACATTTTCAGCAATCAATCAATTTACAAAAATGTCATAATTTTTTATTATTATAATGCAACAAATAATACATTATGGAATCTATCGATTTATTTTGAATCAAAACCATCAATAGTATCGACTAAATATTGATTTGAAAGCAAATATAATACTTTATTGCTAAATCCAAGTGTTTTACGGAACCCTTTAAAAACAATCGATAGTGCAGGAAAACTATCGCTATATGGAGCAAATTATTCTGTTATCGATAATATCGATTGTTATGCGATTATTTTGCAGCACAAGGTCTCACTGTACGCGCTCAGTTCAGTTCGTTCAAGGAGCCACGCCTACGACAGCTCTCTTACTCTCTCTCTCTCTCTGTCTTTCTCTCTCTCTCTCTCTGTCTGTCTCTCTCGCATCCGATCTGTGCTGCGAGTGGGCGTGCTGACTCATGGACAGAGACTCTACGCTCGCCGGCTCACATGGCCCTAATTTGGTTAGTGGAAAATGCTTTTAATTGGACTGCTTCCACATGCTGCTGCTGGAGGAGATTGTGAGAGGGAGATTGTGGGAGAGGTTGCTTTATTGTGGGGCCTGGCCGGATCATAAATACAAATTGCGCCATAACCTCGACACTAAACAAACCGTAAAAAGTGGCCGGCAGCGGGGTGCATCCAGCACACTGAGAGAAAAAAAACAAAACGCAATTTAAAAATGGCGTCTCTCTTGGCCATTAGCCCAGGCCCGAGGCCGATCAAAGCAACAGTGCGCGCGTTGGCAACGCCGGAGAACGCTGCGGCACATTGTCTGCAAGTGGGAGCGCTGCCCTGCCTGCCCCGCTTCCTCCTGCCTTCTCCTGCTGCTGCTGCTGCTGCTGCTCCTCCTCCTCCTCCTGCTGCCTTTGCCGTTTGTTGTTTTTATCGGGCCGCTTGGCTCAGCGTCTGCTTTTCATCACGCACACTCGCTCAATTAACGGTAAATGCAGTCGATGCCGCCATTGCTGGACGAACCCAAGCACAAAAGCGGTTCCTGCTTACCCCCACACCTGCCTGCCTGTAGCTTACCTGGGCATCCCCCCTCCCCTCTATACCAACCCAAGCGATCCGTTCTGCAGCGTTTTTGTTTACCTTCGACTTTGTGTGTGTGTGTGTCTGTTCGTGTGTGTGTGTGCCATCTAAGAATTCCATTATAAATCTTAATATCCAGTTACGCCCAGGATTCAGATTGGGGGAGGTTGAGGGATCGTAGGTTTTCTTGGCTGCTCTGTTGTTTCTCCTCGCGATGTTTACAATTGTTTTGAGTTAAGTACTCGCAGTTTGTGCCTCCATTTGCCTCTACCTCCGCTCTCCCTCTCTACCCCCTCTCGCAGCCTCCTCCCTTTCCCTAGCATATCCACCAAACTGGCCATTGTAATCGAACCTGAGAGTTCATAAATTATCATGATATATTCCTCAGGCAATTCCCATTGCACTGGCCTTATAATTGCTTTTAAATTGCCCCCAGCAGCAGCATGCCTCTCATATGGTATAATTACTATATATATATATATATATTCCTGAACTCTTAATAACACTATATCCCTTTCTCTAAATTTCACGCTTTTCACACCTATAAAGAATATAATCATTATATCTTTATTTAGTTTCCGTATAGCCACAATTAATTATGAAAAACATGTGATACTATTAGTTCCTTAAATAGTTTTCAAATGTTACCCTATTTTATATAGTTTATTTATTTATTCATTATCTGCACCATAGGTTTATACTATATACTATTATCGGCAAGTTCTAGAAATCTTAAGTTCGGCGAACATTACGATAATTTGTTTAATATTTTGAATAGATAACCTTCCCTTGATTTCACTATATATGCAAAATACTATATAGATCTAGTTTCTAAATGCCGCTAGACATGGGCAAATTCCCTGCACCCTGATATACTATCATATATTATTACAAATTATGTTATATCAGACAATCTAAAATCGATACGCAATTGAATAGTGGGGAGTTTCGACTGGGGCGTGATCAGTATTATCGCCAAGCAATATGGGAAGGGTATAGAGAAAACTAGGTGGGAGTGCAAATTTACTGGAAACACTTTTCCATATATGATATATATTCTTGCACAATATGAGGAGTATTACGAGCTAAATAATACTTACTAGTGAATAACCTATCCAACTTCATACAATATAATAAATAATACACCGTAAAGATTGGTTGGCATATTATGGCCCAACGGGGGAGACCTTGTAGTCTTAACTTTATCGAGAATTTTGGTAGAATTTCGTATAATCATTTCAAATGGGTTGGAACAGTTTTTGATTTTTTTTTTTTAATTTTTGAATTTGCTGCATTTCTCTCAGTGCATATTTCCGAAAAGGTCAATGGGGTCAAATTTCGAAGGGATGAAATCAGTGCAATTGGAAAAGAAAAGAAAACTCGAAAGAATATCGAACAGTTGACCGATTCTTGATGATATTGTATCGGTATCGGTTATCGGTTTTTGTATCATTGCAGTTCTTCTTATTGTGCTATCGTGTCTTGCCTATTTATTTCTTGCGATTCTTTTTGATCTTCCTGATGTTGGAAATGATGCTGCGAGACATCCGTCCGGCAGTCAGGCGTAATCCCGTGCGGAACTGATGCGTTGATGGTTGATGCACCCTACAGCCCAGGCACCGCTGCTCGAGTATCTCATCCAGTAGGGTATCATCGGTGGTTTTATACTTGGAGTTACCCTGTAGCTCACAGCACGAAGCCACAGCCGGTTTCAGTCGGTTCGCATCTGCCACATCGAGATCGCTGTTCATATCACCAGAGTAATCGATATCATCATCGCCAGCTCCAGCCTCAGCTCCAGCTCCAGCTTCAGCTGCAGCTGCTATTCCACCTTCTTCCTTCAGCAGAGCCTGTGCAGCGGCAGCGGCAGCGGCGGCGGCGGCAGCGCGACTGATCTTCATGCCGCTCTTGGGGCAACACCAATAGGCCGATAGAAAGTCCTGCTCATCGGATGAGGTGGAACTAAGCTCCTCATTCGTTAGTAGACCATGTCGTGTAGGCGTCGGCATAGGCGTAGGCATTGGCAGTGGCTTCATGTCATCCGCACTCAGCGAACGCTTGGCACGCACCTGTTCCCGGTTGTTACATCTTATGCCGCTGGGCGTACGCTCGTGTCCTGCCCTGCGCACCGTCTGCTCATAGTTATCCGCAATGCGTGAGACATGCCGCTGCTTCTGATCCTGTTTATCCAATTCCAGCTCCTTCTCGCGATACTGTTTGGGCGTCAGCACCAACGGTTGCCAATACAGCTCCAGCGTGGACATACGCTTGACACCCTCATCCTCCAGTATGCTATCGTTGGTCAGCAGGCGACCCTTGTACGTGAGACGGCTAAATGCCATCGGCACGTTCATATTCCGGCCAATGTGCTTCTTCAGATCGGCCACGTTGCGAAAGCGATCGGTCTCATAGACGTTCTTCCGGCCATCACGTGTCAGCACCTGGATCTGTAGTTTGCGCATCTTTTTTTGTTTTACGCTCTCACAGTCCCTATCGCAGTCACAGTTGAGTCACAGTTTCGGTCACAGTTTCGGTCACAGTCCTTCCAACGTGTCACAGCCACCGGACACGTTGTCTGTCACACACACACACACACACACACGCACTCACACACACACACGATTGCCGAATCAGATCTCAAAAAAAAAAAAAAATAAATGGGCGTGTGGGCGGTATCCTGTGTGTAGTCTTCTTTCAAGTGATATATATGTCAAGTTTATTGTTCCTTGTTTCTGTTGGGCGTAAAATTGTGAAGGAGTCTGGTTGGGTCGGTTTGCTTTTGGAAATGAGTTTTAAGTCCAGGCACCCTGAGGGTTTTGATTTTTTTTTTATAGAAGGAAAACGCACAGGTAGTTCCCTAACAGACCTCTGCTTACACTTTCCTTGCTTCTCCTTTTCTTTTCAATCCTTTTCTTTTCGTTCCTTACGTTTCCTTATTGCACATTCCATTTCTTCTTACTCTGTTAGTTTAATTACTTCCAAGCTAGGTTCTTTTGTCTGTATGAAATCAAATAGCTCAGCTGTTATGCAAGCTAAGGGTACCAAATTTGGCATGCAGGTTCTATAGATATAGCACAGCAATTTTAGGTATAGGTAAAGCTTCTAGCACCCTCATAATGCTCTTCCCACAACTGCTTATTATGTATTCAAAGAAGTAAGAGAGGTGTGCAGTGAGGCTGAAAGTTCTTTACTACACTAGATATTAGTCTATTACTATTATCTTGTATTTTTATAATAATACAAGTTATACTCGATTGTTTTGTGATCCCTTCCCATATGTTTTCCAACTAACATGATCTTATTCATGTAGTTCGAAGGAAATTGGTATAGTTTATGGAATCAAAGAGGTGGACTACGACACTATTGCTTCGAATCGACTTTCCTATTGCTGCTGATCACGAATATATATGTATATATAGTAAAATATAGTTACTTTAAGCTACGAGCATGTTGAATGAGCAAGATCTTTGGGAATTTCCACAAGATCTTTGGGAATTACCATAGACTGAAAACATAGGTACTGCTTAAATAATTCCTATGCCTATCCTATACAAATATATGTGTATATGTGTGTGTGTGTGTAAGGGTGAGTGTGAGTATATTCAGCTGTATGTATGCCGTACTCAATCTTAAGATCGCCATTAAGTTCATTGAGATATGTATTTATGTTAACACATTGCATGTTTG
The DNA here is from genome assembly GCA_018901885.1 of Zaprionus kolodkinae. Taxonomy (NCBI): domain Eukaryota; kingdom Metazoa; phylum Arthropoda; class Insecta; order Diptera; family Drosophilidae; genus Zaprionus; species Zaprionus kolodkinae. The sequence goes on along the minus strand of JAEIFM010000159.1, from coordinate 134,018 downwards.
CAACAAATCTATAGACTCTAGAGCTAAAATACACACACACACACACACACAGATACTCTATACACACACACACACAGATACTCTACACACACACACACACAGATACTCTACACACACACACACTTGTGGAGGAAAAATTGTTTCCGTATTTGTCTCTGCTCGACTCAATTGGGTGAAGCGTTGATAAATTTATGCACCCCATTGGAGGAGCTTCCGGTTCCATGGCTCTTCCTATGGGTGGGGGGAGAGTGTGTGTGTGTGTGAGTGTACATGTGTGTTTGTGTGTGTGCAGCAAATGTCAACCGTTAGGCAGGCAAGTGGCCGCGCCTCACTCACACCTCATAAACGCGCAGCGCGTCTTGGGGAAAAGGGAAAGGAAAACCCAAAAAGGAAAGAGGGGAAAATCTTTGTTGTTGCACATCAAAGACTGTTTTCTGTTTTCATAAATTGTAATTTTTTATTTTATCGTTTTATACAAAAAAAAAAAAAAATGAAAAGGAAAAGAGAGCGAAATGACGTTGGCAAAAAATATAATAATAATAATAAAAATATACGAGATGGAACCAAAAGCGGAGAAAAGAACACACACACACACACACAGGTTTTCCTATAAGTGTTGGTTCCACACACATATCATCCTGTCATGGAAAGGGCAGCTCCTCCTGCTCCTCTTCCTCCTCCTCCTCCTCCTCGTGCGCCACTTTCCGCTTACATCACAGCTGGCATCAGCACCGAGAACAAGAGCAGAGAGACGGATGCAATCATCACATATGATGCACCATCACGAGCCAAGGGAATCTCCGTGCTATTGAATTCCAAATGATTGCAACCATGTCCATCGCAGGTATAGCAATTACCCGCCTTGATGCACTGCTTATTAGCCTGGGCGGAGCTGAGGCAACCACGCTGGAAGGATCCATCGGCAAGACGTTGACTGTTGCGTACATAGCATTTGTCACCGAGACGATATAGGGGGCACACCTTGACCTTGGCATGGACATCTGTGGCACAGGTTGAGTTGGTCGAGTTGCTCGAGCACTGCAGACACTGGGTACGATGCTGAGGAAAGATCTGACGATTGCAACCGGCCATAAAGGTGCAGATCACGCACTCCAATTCGTTGTTGCATTTGTCATATACGGTTTGATCCAGATCACTGGCGCAGCCACGAATGGTGTGTCCATCTGAGAAGTTATACCATCCGGTTAGTCATCGTTAATATCTATGTATGCATCTAACCGATTATGATCTATAATACTCACTCAACACACGTGTGTAGCACAGGGAGCTGCTGTTGCAATCCTTGGCCAAGATGTTCACTGGATCTGTGGCGCAACGTTCATTCGTCTCCGAAGTGCACTGCACACAGCTCTCTGCAAAAAGGGAAAGTTTGGGAGTTTTGGTTTATTACGGCATTTCATTTCTCCCTAGGTGCTTCCTACGACCCCAAAGCGTATACATGACAAATTTCAATACACTAATCCAGCTGCTTCCCAAGATCTTGTCTTATCGCTTATGTAGTAAGCGATACGAGAATGCCTCGTAAAACACATTTTTATTTCCATTTCAATTTGATAAGCAAATAAACTCAAAGTGTCGCGTCAAACTCTTCCAGCTGTTTTTTTTTTTTTTTTTTTTTTTTAATGATTTATACTATAAATAAATGATGATGATAGGGGGCAGATCACATGAAGTGCGAAAATTATTTATTTCACAATTATGCCAAACAGAAATAAATATAAGTGCATGGATCATCTGGCTTGATCGCAAGCTCAAGTATGACAATGTCCACGACATCAGTTATCGATTATCGATTAATTATTTGCGTGTGCAGGTGTGTACATACATATATAAAACGGTTAAGTTGACAATTGAAAGGAATAAAAAAATTAACTGAATTGCACTTGTTTGTTTTACGAATCATACAGGGTATTATGTTGTTCGGTGCGTGTAAATATCGCGTATACGTATTTTTACTGATTAAACTGAAACCTTAGCCATGAATACGCATATCAGTGCCAGTCGGTGAAATTCTGTTTTGTACACAATATATATATATATATATGAATCATTGGATTAGTCACAGCAGCTCAAAGAAAACCGTGTGTTTCTTTTTATTATTGTCTACAATTTTGACCATATGTGTATGACTCACACACACGCACTTGATGCAGAATTTACACTTGTGTGTGTGTGTGTGTGTGTGTGTGTGCGTGTGTTGCCGGCTAAGTCCACAGTAAATTCAATAAAAAAAAAAAAAAAAAAATGCCGCCACACCTATCGATAGATAAGCCACGGGCTTCGCATAATGTGTACAAACTGATAAGATAAGTAAGCCAAAATATACAGCACGAAACTGTGGCAATCCTTGCTTACATAAGCACTGCTTGAAATAAGAAGTAAGTAAAAAAAAATAACAAAACACCAATAAGGGGAATAAAAGTAGAAAAAAAAAAACAAGAATTGAGAAACACCGAATAGAAGCCGCGTCTTACCACAGCTAACGTAGGCCACAAGGGCGAACACGGCCAACACCGACAAAATGAACTTCATGTTGAGTATTACAAAATTAACTGAAACTCTGCTCTGATATGAACTGATATATATATATATATATATATATGTGTATATATATTCGCAGCGAAAACTCAACAACCGCACGGATCGAAACTCGAATGAAAACTAACTGGCCAACGAACGAGTAACGGCGCTTTCTCTATATCAGGCATTTTGTACCCAGATCGATTGTTGCCGAGGGGCAGAGATAAGAGGCATGAGAGCGTAAGCTAAGCACAGTGGTATCGTTTGGCATTTCAGCTGACAAAACTAGATACGATAATTGAATGATGCAAAGTGCATGTAACAGCATTAACATGAGATTATCATAATAATTTATTATATTATTTATTTAATTCCTTAGTTGTTAAGTATCATTACTGATATAAGTCATTATCTTGTAATGAATGTCATCACTAATAAAGTATAAGTGACAAAGATAGGAATATTATATATTCTCATCCATCCTCTTCGCACTTGCACACGATCCACAAGCCCAACAGAATTGCCTGTTCTGCGTAGCCTCGGTCTGACACTGCGTTAGAGCGAGACAAATATAGTGGGTGACCAAATGGATGATGTAATAATTGCAATCATTGCGTAGTTGTTGTAATACTTTGCTTAATAATCACAAATTACCGATTTGCGGGGTCGGTGGGCGTGGCATCAAACATGTGATATAAACATGATCTGCCTATGATATATAGGAACCTCCATACCAAATTTGGTGCCTCTAGCTTTTTTAATAACTGAGATCTGTTGTCTCATACAGACGGACAGACGGGCAGACGGACAGACAGACAGACAGACGAACATGGCTCAATCGACTCGGCTAGTGATCCTGAGCAAGAATATATATATTTTATGGGGTCTGCCACGCCTCCCTCATTTGCACAAAGTTAGTATACCCTTTTTTGACCATTTCCAATGGACGAAGGGTATAACTAACGCTGAAAGAAGGCAGTCGAAATGTCGAGAGAACGCAAGGCCACGATCCGAGAGGCGCAGGAGGTGGAGATGATTGAGTCTAGCCATCTAACTCCGATAAACATATACAATAATATAGTTATAAATTTTTTACATACAAATTTTAAATTTCATCTAAAAACGGCAAGTGGTGCCACTGTGCGACAACATCGGCTACGGTGCGTCGATGTAGTAACCTACAATGTTACTCTTAGAGCTTTTACTGATAAGCGAAATGAAACAGTTTGACTTACCTAAAAACCTCAAACCTGCTGCAGTTTGTAGGCTCTATAAATAAGGGTGCATAGCAACTTTTTTGATGATTAAATCGCTGACTAAATAAAATAAATAAAACACATACACATAGTAGCAGATTCGCGAAATAACTAGATCAGTTTCTTTTCAGCTCATTTCGATATGCTTCAAGCTTTATTTATTGGTGTCTTATAAACATATATACATTTGTATACTATGACAATTCCCTGTGAAGAGAATATGATATACACAATGCAAAACAAATCAGAACCTACATAGTCATTCTTGCCATTGTATTATATTTAATACATTTAACATATCGAATATTAAAATCCATTACGCTCGATTTACTAAATCAAGTTTCTATATAGATCACAAAGTACATTTTTACATATTCTAAAATCCCATAATCTGTGAAAATGTTATCCAAATTGACAACCTGAAAAGAAAAGAAAAAACAGTTAGCTTGTGAATCACAACGGCTTTTGGCGCGCGCGCTCACTTATCGCACAACAAAAAATCGATCGATAACTATCGCATTTAATCATCGCTTTGAATTTTGTCGCGGTGCTGCCAGACCATTGGAAAAGGGTTGATTTTTGCGACAGGGTGGCAAAACCAACATGCGTAGTAAATAAAGAGCAACAAGGTAATATTAACGCGGTCCACCACCATCACCACCACCACCACCACCACCACTTGCTGCACTGCTGCATGCGTGATTAGACGCCAATTTAGTACAAAACTGCAAGCTGTGCGCTGCCGTTGTTGTTGCTCCACAGGATGACACTAATCATCTGCGTCTGTGACTATTGGCAACGCCGACACTACTACAATCGAAAATCCATCCAGCCAAGTGTGGGAGACACCGGCTCCGATAATCGGGTAAAGGGAAAACCTGTGCGCCGGTTGGCATTGCAATTGGATGCCATTAGCGGCAACTACTGGTTGCGCGAATTGTTGCAACAGCAGGAGTTGAGTCGCAGGCTCCAGCATGAGCATGGCATTCAGTTGGTGTGGCTGGCATTGAGACCACCGGAGCGTGATACCATCGATTATAAACATGGAGATATGCTGGCCCATACAATTTGGGAGCACATCGAGGTGGAGCATTTGATGTCTTGGCTATCCACATTAGGTGGTGGCTTCTCGGCGCTGGGCGAGCAGTTCGAGCGATGCGTAAGTCTTTTGTGTGCCGTGCACTCCCAGCCGAACACAGTTCCTAATCCCCCAATCTGTTTTTGCTCCAAACAGGCCACCACAGCGGGCAAGATCTCGCTGCAACAGCTAACGATTGGCCTGCGATTGGGTGATCCCTTCCTGCAGGCACGCTGCAAACTCTACTACAGCATCTCGCTGATCCAGCGCGGCCAATTGCGTCAGGCCAAGCATATGATACGTACCCAGTATCAATTTGCCATCAAACACAAGGAGCACGACCAGCGCCTGGTGCGCATGTGCCTGGGCATTTGGCTGCGACTGAGCTTCGAATATGATGAGCGGCGCAAGCGTCGCCAGGATGGCCGATGTTAGACTACAAGTATACTATATATATTGAATGAATGAATGAATGGGGCACGGTTCAGTCTCGTTAGGGCATATAAATTATGTATGTAGGGATGATAATATGAATGTGGAATTCTGCTGGGTTAACCCCTTAGTTGATAAGCACAAAATACACCCAAAAAAAAAACAAAAAGAAAAACTGAGAAAAGAAAAGAAAAACATAAGATACAAGAGAGATACTCAAAATGCTTGCATTCAATATATGTATGTATTTATTTATATGTGTGTGTGTGTGTTTGTTGTTGTTTTGTGTGTGTATTGTATATGTACGTATCAAATGCGATTTAATATAACATCTTAACTGCGCTTGGCCGGCACCAAATAACGCAACTCTTTCACTTTCTTTCCTTCTGTCTACTTTTTTTTCTTACATCCATCTTACATCCCGTTCGCCATTTTTTTTAAAACATTCAATTTTTTACTTAAGCTATGCAGTTTTCTCTATGCAAGTTAGTTGTGTGTGTGTGTGTGTGAAGAAGAATAATCGATAATACGTCGCTCCTGCGCGTGCGTATGTGTATGTGTGTGTGTGTGTGTGTGTGAGTATATACTACATAAATATGTATGTATGTAATCTCCAGATATACCTCCTATATATGCATTTCTCTCTCCATCTCCAACAAGAGTAATTTCAGCTGACCACAATTATTCAGATATATATATATGCATATACACTCTTATATATTATAAACATAGTATATATACATACATATATATGCGCACACATATGTATATATATTTATATACATAACATATAATCTATGTATATAGACAGCAAGAGAAAAAATAATAAGAGGAGAGAATTATAATAGTAAAATACAATAAAAAAAAAATCATAATAATAATATTAATAATCAGGAAGGACGACTGGCTGAAAATTTGACATCTGATTATATACGGCCCAAAAACTGAATAGATTTTTTCAACTTGAATTTCATCTGGATTATTGCTTGTGGTGATAGTTGAGTAGTTGTTGTAGTTGAGAAGTTGTAGTATCGTTAATCGTTCTTTGTAAAGCTTTTCCATTTTGGCTAAAGACCATCTATTGCGCCAACGTGCCCATGGGATCCCAGGCGGGCAACACAATGGGATCCATATCGAATACGCGCAGCACATCCTCAGGCACATATTTCTTGTCCACAACAACCTCGAAGCCAAACTCCCTGAACCAATCGGCGCACATAACCAGATATCCCTTCTCGCCACGATCCTCACCCCATGAGTTCTCCACGCGCAGCTTGTGGGCCACGCCGTTTTTCTAAGAGAGAGAGAGAGAGATATTAGATTAAATAAATAGATATAATTTTATGCTATGCTGCTACTCACATCCACCGAGACGGCAGTGAAGACCATCGCATGAGTCATGGCCGATTCGCCATAGATCAGACGATCCGCCTTCGAAAATGTGGTCTGTATGTCAATGTCGAAGACCAGCTTGAAATCATGGCTGCGTCAACACCAATTAGAAAGAGATGGCATGAAAGAGAAATAGAGAGAGAGAGAGAGAGAGATTATATAAAATGAAAGAGGCACAATCTCTCTCAACTTCTTCAACTTACACATCCACATCCTCAATGCCCTGCTTGGAGGCGAATCGCTTGCTAACCTCACAACCAAACCAAACAGCTTCGCCAGCCTTCAGAGATTTTGTGACCATGGCCAGCAGCAGTTCGACAGATTGATTATTATACAGCACGGGGCGACCACCGACCACATTGCCCAGACAATCGACCGTATATGCCTGATCGTAACTACTGGTTGGACGTGGATCTGTGACCAGGCACACCTTATCCTCCACATTGAAATGCGGCTTCACATAACGCTCATAGAATTCCAGCGAGCTAATTGGCCCAATGGACTGATAGTTCTTCGATTTATCGTAGTATTCCCAGGTAAAGGTATCGGCGGGTATGCCCAGGCAGATGCCCACCACCTTGTAAATCTCGGCCATTTGTTCTTGGATCTTGTTGGCAATCTCTTGTTCGCTCGGCTGTCGCTCCAGCAGCACTCGCAGATGGCGAGCGTATTCGCGCAGCTGCAACATGGAAGAGGAGTCATTAGATATATTAGATACACACATTCTCTCCCGCTTACCTTGCTCTTGAGGATGGCATTCAGACGTATGCTGGACTCGCAGCTAAAGCTCTCCGGAAAGCATTTCTTTGGCATCAGACCGTGTTTGACTATCAGATTGACCAGCATATCCCACTGGCCGCCATCGGATGTGGGATCGAGCAGCAGAAACGAAACCAGCCGACCATCGACCTTCTCGCCCCGCTGTGCGGTCTTCACAATGTTATTCAGAAAGTAATTGCAACGCTCGATCTTATCCCAATAGAAGAGGAACGCCTGCGAGAATTCAAACTCATCCAGATTGTAGTTCTTCATGAAGGGCAGGCGTATACAATTCAATGCCGCAAATAGCCAGCAACGTCCGGAGCTGCGCTGATTGGTCACCGGTTTACCCTCTGTTTCCACCTTATAGTTGAACACATGATTGGTTGTCTCCAGTGCCTTACGCGACAGGCACACATCGAATGGATCCACGCGTGAGCAGACATTCTGGGCCAGTAGATTCTTCGGTTCCCTGTAGAAATTCTCACGCCATTTCTTGAGTAGCTCCGTTGTTATGGGTACACTCCCGGCTCCGATTGCATTGGCCACCAGACCCTTGACGTTTGGCGCTCCACCAGCACCGGCACTGTTGTTGTTACCATTGCCACCACCGGCACCACCGGGAATGATGATGTTGCTGCTGCTGCTGCCGCTGCTGCTGTTGTTGTCGGCGGCTGGAAGTATATCGGGACAGGCATTGGAATTTGGATACAGTCCATGTTGACTTGCAACTGTTGCAGCTGTTGTTTTTGCCACCTGTTGAAGCTTCATTGGTCGAGGTAACCGGAGTACGGTGAATTTGTTTAAGACTAATACGATATGATTTGACAATTATTGAACAGAATATATATATATATAGGATGGGCATATATACGTACTCATGTACATTGTGAGAGGCGTTTTGTTCTACTCGAAAATATTATTTTACACAATACAAAATTTCGATCTTGTTACAAATGTTTTCATATACTACAATGTCTGTGTCTGTGTGTGTGTGTGTGTCTGTACATTCATTAGGGGTACTCCCTCTATCGTCACGCTTCTTTCTAACTGACAACATTTATTGTACTGACTTACTCTAATTCTAAACGAACGAAAATACGAGCAATTTTTTTTAATTGCAGCAATTTCAGTTTATTTTGTAAATTTAACAACAAATACGCATTTCATACAACTTGTTGATATACCCCGCAATCCTTCCCATTTCCTGTCACCTGAGATCGCTTGGTATAGAGGGGGAGAGAGACCTGCAGGATAACCCCATCAATGTATACTTGATATTCCCGCTGTTTCACTTGATATTCTGTTCCATGTTTCTTGATCCATATTGTCATGTCATAATAACCAATAACCTATAATTCTTACAAAAAACAAAGTGTGTATTTCTTGCTGCTGCAAAACAGGACAGAGCGAGCAAAACACAGAATAAAAGTAAGAGCTGACAGGGATATTTACACCAATGCGATAGTCAATAGTCGATAATCGATACGAGTAAATTTTAAAATGACTTTCACTTCGATACTCGAAATTTGTATATCGAAGAGATTGCAATTGACTATCGGCAGTGAGGTATCGTTGCAATGGAAATAGATGGAAAAACTTTCAAAAATCGATAATAGTATCTCGAGACATGACATAGCACATCTGAGAAGATATACGATCGCTGTGTCTGTGTGTGTGTGTGTGTGTAACATAAACATAAATTGATATACATTCTGTAAACACTGAATGCGCAGTTATATATACATATACATTCGTCTGATCATCGGTGGGCGTGGCTGGCACACAATGCACAATTGCGCGCTGCGCATAAACTGAATTTGAATTGTCAGCCAGTTGCAGCTGCAGCCTATTTACTTTGTCTCCGTTTGCTTGCTGCACTTTGGAACACAATACGGTTCCTCCACAAGCAGCAGCAGCAACAACAACAACAACGACGACGGCGTAGAAAATGTCGCCCCCGCAACAAGGCAGAGCGACATTTGTTTTGTCTCACATCTTGGCTATGGCGTCGTCTGTCTGTCTGTATGTGTGTGTGCACTTGTGTGTGTGTGTGTGTGAAAACACCACAAAAGTAGCGGAGGAAAGGTATAAAGAAATAAGAAAACCTATCACGTTGCACCTACTGATAAGCACAGGTATTATTAACCTACCGATGCGACATACAGACATACATACAAACATACATACAGACGGACCAACAACATGTATAAGTGTCGCTCATAAAAGCGACAAAGTCGAGAAAATATTTGCTAGATTGTTTTTTTTATTTTTTATCTCTAGTGTGTTGGGCAATCACGCAGTTAACCGCAGACGCGGAGTCAGAGCCAGAGCCAGGCAGGAGGCAGAGGCAGCGGCAGCGGCAGAAGCAAATGAAATGCTGATGCCGAGTGCAATTAAACCAGTTTAACGGCACACACGGCACGTACAAACATGCACACATCTGTTCAGCTTGTGTGTGTGTGTGTGTGGGAGGCAGAGCGGGGGTGGAGGCGCAAGGGGAGCATTATGCCGTTTTAAACTTTCGCGCAAGCCGGCGTCGTCGCCGTCGTCGTCCCGTTGCGCTGGCACAAATCTAAACAATTCAACAACAACAACAACAACAACGCAACACAAAGGGCCTAGTGTGGGGAGGGGGAAGAGAAGAGCAAGAGAGAAGGAGGAAAAACACAAAAACTTGTTTGTCCAGCTTTGCCTCAAATAGTGGGCAAAAGGTAAGTGGCAAGAGGCAACGGCAAAACGGCAAAAGCAACGGCAAAGGCAAACTAGCAAAAACAAACAAATTTGGGTGAAATTTTACTTTCGTTGTCGTTTTGCTGCCGTATTGGGGCGTCAGCTAGCTGCCTCTCGCTCGCTCGCACGCACGCACACACAATGCGAACGAAACGGAACTGTTGAGCAGCAGCAGCAGCAGCAGCAGCGGATGCGGGCGGCAGACTGCCCCGCAGAGAGTCAGCAGCAGGCGCATTCATTATCCGCAACTCTAATCTACATATATAGAGTATAATATTGCAGACGAGTCTATTTTTCTTGCATTATTATTTTGGAATCCTTTTTAGAAATCTGTTTATTATTCACTGCAATTTCCGCTATTTCTCACTTTTCTCACTTACACATTGTGGGATCTGGAGCGATGATTCGTTGGCGCTTGGAGATGCTTGCAACTTTGTGGGTGCACTTTTTCAATACACTTTACTTTTTTTTTTGTATTTTGTTCGGATGGATTTTACAATTGCTTAGCTTAGTTTTATGCAATTATGGATGAGCTGCAAGCGACTGATGGTTCCGCGGTGTCTACTGGCTATTTCTTTATTGTAATGAGTAAAATGAAAATGAAAATGTTTGGCTTTGGACCGAAACACGAAACAGAGTTCAAGACAAATGCCAAAGAATATCGATGCCGCGATAGGTGCTACCAGAGGGAAATCGAAATTTCAGATAATCGATATTAGCTGGCAATAGTATTTTTGCAGCTTCATTCAATGGCTGAAAGCAATCGATATTAGCAGCCAATCGATGGTATTGATAAAACAAAATAACGGAAAACAAAAATATATTATTTAGAAATTAGTTTGTTTTGCGCATATCTTTTTATTTTCAATTATCACATTTTATTAGTATAAAATTAAGTTAAATAAATATGATTATATTGAATTGAGAATGTAACAATTTGATCGTTAATTTTTTATTTGTGTTTTTATCAGTTCTAACTGCTGCAGGTCAGTTGAATGCTGATTATTTTATCAAGCCGAATGGCGTAGCAAGTAGCAATAAATGTTGAACTAGTTGTTAGCTGAAAGCTGATTGCTATGAAATATCGACATGTTATTTTTAGCAGGGATGCAAAAAATGAAATGTCATCTATCAATGAGTTTATTAATTACATTTTTAATATAAATGTGCGGCATATTTAACTACTTGATTTTCAGTGGGCCATGCTTACCTTTCGCAATTGTAATACGTTAAATGTTTTTCAAACATTTCCAACTATCGTGTTTTATATCGATTTCCAGCTCATGACTTGCTCGATATTTCTCATGTGAAACCGATGTTTCTATCGATTGCATATTGTATTTCATAGTGCCAGAATTGAACATCCCTAGTCACAACTCTACTGTACGTAAACGTTTGCAAATTGCGTTTGCTGCCGAACCAAAAAATTAAATTAGAATTGTTAAATTAATGCACAACGCAAACGGAGGCAACTGAAGCGGAGCCATGGACGAAGGTAAGGTAGTGTGCGCCCGGCCAACGGGCATGCTGATGTGCCCAATTATGTGTGTATGCTAACTGTGACAACTCTCTGCGTACCGCTTGTGTCGCCTCTCGCATTGCGCGGTGGCGGCGGCATTTTGCATTGGCGTTTGTTCTTTCCCCCTGCGTTTTTTTTTGCAGAGTATTCGGCAGCGTCTTCGGCCGGTGGCGGCGGCGGCGGTAAAAAGGCCGGCGTTGGCAAACAGCACAACACGCTACCTTTCTGGGGCAATGAGACGTCGATGAATCTGAATCCATTGATATTGGCCAATATACAGAGTTCCAGCTACTTCAAAGGTAATAAAGAGAGAGAAAGCGCTCGCGGACGCTGCTAAAATAAAAGAAAGTTAACGAACACTTAAAAAGAATGCAGAAAATGCAAATATAAAGAACCGGATACAAAATTGCCCGCCAATTTTAACAATCGATTTCTTCTCTTGCCTTCACAGTACACCTATTCAAGCTGAAAACCTATCATGAGGTTGTTGACGAGATCTACTATCAGGTCAAGCATATGGAGCCATGGGAGCGAGGATCACGCAAAACCTCCGGCCAGACGGGCATGTGCGGCGGTGTGAGTTTATGAAATGTAGCGCTTATCGTTGGCTATAAAACTTCAGAGATATATACATATATATATTTGTATATATTTTGCGATTATGTATTTTGCTAATCCATTTTTCCTTTCTTCTCTCTATCTCTCTCTCTCTCTGTGTGTGTGTGTGTCTCGTTTCGCCCTTTAGGTACGTGGCGTTGGAGCCGGCGGTATCGTTTCCACCGCCTATTGCCTCCTCTACAAGCTCTACACTCTGCGTCTGACGCGAAAGCAGGTGAACGGTCTGCTCAATCACACAGATTCGGCCTACATACGGGCACTAGGTAGGTGTTGGTAAGTCGCATGAGTCCAGCCGTGTATATCTCGTTGCTTGCTCCTGCTCCTCCCTCGTCTCGAACTCGACTCAAGCCATAATATCATCTTAAATACCATAATTCCACCAATCTGTCTCTCTGCCTCTCTATCTATTTCATCATCTTTTCCTCTATCTCTGTCTGTCTTGAGGCTAGTGAACAGCTTGGCATAAGCGGCAGGATAATGATTTGTTATCCTTTAGCGCAAGTGAGGTTATCCAATAGAGTATAATATATGTTTTGTATTTGTACATAATGTAAACTACGATTTGTTAAATTTTGGAATTTTAAAGCTGTTAAAAGTAAGCTATATTTAACTGAAAACATGTATATTATCTTCTTAATGAGTTTAGCTGGTAGTTTCGAGATATAAAAGTAAGACAGTCATGTTATTCTAATACTATTTCTTATATTATTGCAGAATTCTTAAGTTTAGTTCCGTATTGAAGTGCATAATCTTTATATATTGCCCAGACAGCTTAGAGATGCTTCTACTAAGCACAATCTGAACTTTCTTGAGCATTAGAGATTTCCAGTAGCTTCAGGATATGCATAGTTTATTTAAAAATTGTATATAAAAGTAAAACTTGCAGATCTTTTAAGTGTTTGCTAGGGAACAAGTTGTAATAGATGACAAAAAGAATAGTCTATGGTATAACCATATATATATAGTCCCTATATGCTATAATTTTTATACTACACATAAATTGTACTATAAACTAACTATATTTTGTAAACTCACTGAGCTCTTATAAGTTTCTATTGAGTTCGTTCAACTTGTGCGACATTTGATCAGTTTGCCCGCCGCCAAGCTGTTTCCTAGTCCGTCTAGTTTTCCCATATCATCCCCCAACAACACCCAGCCCCCCTATCATCGATTGTCGATTGTGCCTGCTAAATTGTTTATTTATTGTCGCTTTTGTTTTTTGTTTGCCCACTTGTTGATTCGCACAGGCTTCATGTACTTACGTTATACACAGCCGCCAGGAGATTTATATGACTGGTACGAGGACTATCTGCAAGATGAGGAGGAGATTGATGTGAAGGCGGGCGGCGGCCAGGTGAGTCAACTGTATGAGCCACCAATCAATATACCAATATATATATATATATCTAACAACATACAACAGTTAATCCCGATTTGCACTTGGCTATATTCACTCAATGCTTTCCTTTTCTTGGCCTTGCAGGTTCTGACCATGGGACAAATGGTTTATCAGTTTATGACCAAACTGGACTGGTTCTCCACACTCTTTCCACGCATACCTGTGCCCATACAGAAGCAGATCGAGAAAAAGATCGAACAATATTGCCGGGAACAGGGAATAACAGTGAATCAATTGGGCAGCGGTCGTGGTGGTGCCGCTGGTGCCGGTGGTGCGACTGGCACCACAACTGCCTTGGCCACTGGTTGCGATGATTATGAAGGCAGCGGGAGTGGCCGTGGTGGCGGCAGTCATGCTGCATCACGTGGTGGTGGCGGCGGCGGCGGCGGAGGAGGAGGAGGAGGAGGCTATCCACCTGCAAATTATCGCAATGATCATGATGATCGTGAATATTATGCATCGCAAGCCTCGGGCTCAGCCTATGGACGCAGTCGCGGCGGCTACGATGATTACCCACCGCCACCGCCGCCTGTCTCCTCAATGCTGCCCTATGGCAGCAGCTCCGATCGTGACAAGGATCAAGGACACGAGCGCAGCGAGCGGCGACGCAGCAGCAAGCACAAGAAGAAGCACAAGCATAGACAATACTCACGCAGTCGCAGCCGCAGCAAGAGTCGCAGCAGCCGCAGCGATAGTCGCGGCAAGCATCGACACGAACGAAAGCGGGACGAGCGAAGCGGGGGCGGCGGCGGCGGCAGGCATCGGCACAATGATCATTACGATGATCGGGACAGAGAACGAGAGCGAGATCGTGAGCGGGAACGGGATCGGGAACGTGATCGGGATCGTGAGCGGGAACGAGAGAGAGAACGACGCTATCGATAGATCAAGATCAAGATCAATTCGAAAGCGGATGAAGCCACATGATGACGTCGATGACGCCGTTGCAGTTGTTTTTTTCATTCTAGAAAACTGAACATTGTTTCTATATAGAACGTTTTTTTTTCCACTCCATATTTTTTGTTAACCTACCTTATTATCGTCCAATCTTGTACACAACTCCGAGTCCAGCCGCCCCAACGGCAGGACTCAGGTACTCAGGTTTAAACACAGACAAACTCAGACACCTCAGAGATACATCTGCCCGTTTACACACACACACACACAAATACACGCCAACACACACTGACACACACACACACATACCATGTAAGCAGAGAAACATCAGTATGGCTATACATCGTAACTCTTAACTCTTAACTTCTTAACTTTAATGCTGACTGTAAATTTTCAAGTTGTGTTTTATGAAAAATAAAAGTAACATTTGTTTAAAACCCTTTTGTCTCAATTTTTGTCTTGTAATTCTCAACTAGTTAAAGCAAATTACAGAGGAAACAAAATCAGTTGAAACTTGTTTAAAGACTATATAGAAATGTATATTAATTCATACGCTGTACTTGGTACTTGGAATAAAGTATCAAAATATTATGTAGAACTATTATAGTGCAAGGTATACTATATGGTATATATGTATTTGTTGATTTCCGAATAGGTCTGTAGTGTAGACTCTATAAGCCTTTACTATTAGCTTTTATTATTTGATTACTATTGCCGAGTATATTTTAATAACTTGAGACATCAACGAACACATAGAGCATCTATATATCCATTTTTATATACATATATATCTATATATACATATTATGAAACTGCATTATAGCTTAAATAGGATAAATAGAAAAAAATAAATAAATATACCTTATTTAAGCTGCATTTTATAGCACAATAAAATCATCAGTGTTAGTAAATCAATGCATAGCTGTATTACAGGGTATTTTTTAGTCGACTGTATGCTCTGCAGTGTTAGATAACCTTCTTGCTTTCTCTCCATTTTTTTTTTTTTTTTTTTTTGGTATTTTGACTAGACGCCTCTTTTCACATTCAATTTCATTTATTGACCGAAGAAATATTTTATTACTTTACGCTTGGCAAATATTAGTGTCCGAAACGATATCGACATGGACAACTGTATGGGTATGGGTATGCATGTGTGTGTTTGTGTGTGCATGTGTGTGAATGTGTGTGTGTTTGGATTTTATGGATGCTTGTCTTTGTGCTTATTGGGCCACAAGCCGAAATGAGAGATGGCCAACATATAGACAAACATGGTTCAAATGCCCCCTATGAGTAGCCCGAAATTGGTTCAAATGTGTGTGCTATGTGGGCGTATTGTGGGTAGCCAGGAGGAGGAGGGGGGGGGGGCATGGTTTGTACACTCTGCTGCGGGGCTAACAGCGTTTTTGTCATTGACACAGCGAATGGAGAATCAAAGTGGGAGTGAAACGAGGAGCAAGATGCAGCAGCCCGATCTCTGCCTGTCGCCGCCGGTCGAGCTAATATATCCGGTCCACTTTGATTTCTTGGCGCTCTCACACCCATTGCCAGTGTTTCCTCTTTTTTTTTTTTTTTTTTTTTTTTTTGGGTGCTCGCTGGGCAAATATTTTGGTCATAGCTGAGATTTGCGTGCCATCCGATGGTTTTGTTTGTTCTGCTGTCCGCAAATGGTGACTGAAGTCGTTCCTCTGTGTGTGTGCGAGTGTGTGTGTGCTCTGAATGTGGGTAATTCGGTCATGAATATGCGAACAATTTCTCCTATTGTATACCGTACAATGTCCGAGCATTTTTGGCCTGCGCATATTTGTCGCAAATGGACTACATTACATTACGGCGACAGTTATCTCTTGATATATGTGTGTGTGTGTGTGCGTGTGTGTGTGTGTGTGAGAGTGTGTGTGCTGGCAACTATATAGATGTGTAATATACGAGATGTTATATGCATACATTCATAAGGCGTATATATGACGGCATTATGCTCTAGGCTTAATGAAAATACCCATAAAAAATACAATGTGTAACGTGCAAAACATTCGACAAAGCCAGCTCAGATGGAGTGGGGCGATAGTCGACCCAACACATACCCTACAATCAAAAAATGTATTATTATATCAAAATATGATTTTCAATTATGAGAAGTATTTTATTTTACAGTGTAAGCTTGTGAGGTTTTCAAATACATAAAGAAAATTTTCTGATTTCTAGCTTCGATTCTGTTTGATTTCAAAAAACGACTATATTTTAAGATTGAAAAATAAAATAATAAAATAATAAAGCCTACAAGCTACTATAATATATGAAATATGAATACAAATTATTAGAAATGTTTTATTTTATAGTGTCAGTTTGTTTTCTAAGTTTATTTTTTGTTTCCAAAAAACTCACTTAGGATTTTCAAATTAAACATTCAAGAGAGTTTCCCTTTCGCCTGTTATACCTCTTAATCTTCCACCGTCTACAGGGTATTACCACATAAAATAACAACAACAACAGCACAACATAACGCATCGAATATAAACCCTGAGTCGATGATTGAAACGAAACGAAACACATCATCACATGCTGCGGTACATGTTGAACTTGAAAATTGTGTTCAGGGTGTTCGGGGAAACCCAACCCCAAAGCTCTACATACTACAAGCAAATCTACAGAGAGTACTAGATGAAAGACTCGACTGGACACGTTTACGCACACACAGGACTCTCTTGCCTCAAAAAAAAAAAAAAAAATACCATATGGAATATGTTGTGTGTACATATTTGGTGTATCTGATTCGCATTCGAAATGAAATGAGGGGGAAAGAAAAACGTATTTCCCTAAGCCGAAGCAATAATATACTGCAAGGAATTAATATAATGCACATGGTGTGCTTAGAGCGCACATAATAACTGAATATTTAATAAAACAGCTCGAAAACTTTGTAAACTTTAGCGAATAAAAACACATAACCTTAAAAGTTTATTTATACTGCAATTTTTACAAGAATCGGACTAAAGATTATCAAAAGAAAACAATATTTTCAATTTTCCAAGAAATTTAAAGAACTTTTTTAAAAAAACACTTTACTTAAATTCTAATATGCCCGCAGGGTATAAAACAGTCGCTACTACCCGCTTTAAGAGCATCTTAGTTGTTTGATTGTATTCTAATACGACTTCAGGCAATATTCAACTGGATAAGGAGATGACAAACCGAATTCTCGATTTCGCCGGCGCCAGCCGAAGTGAAGCACAAAAGTTCACAATGAATTTTTCAGCGAAATGGTCGATTAATTCAGAGAAAAAAGAGGGAGAAAGAGGGATAGAGAGGGGGAGCTGCAAGCAGACCCAGGCCCGACTAGACCGAACTTAACTGAACAAACTGAGCGCAACCGCATACACAGAGACCTAAAACTGTGCGAGGGGTACGTAACGTCCCTAGGAGCAAGGCTCGTTAATGCAAGTGCTGCAACGGGAGGCTGGTACACTTCATTGGTACACTGCTTGAATGAAGCGCGCCGAACCAGTTATGTGTAGGGGAGTGTACCCAGCTGGGTGGAGCATATTAGTGCGTAGCGTGGCTTTGTAAATTACCACAAGTTGTTCAATTGAATATGTAATTAATTAATGTATTTTCCAAATAATATAAAAAAACTAAGTACATAGCAAGCATACACTGTACCTAAGGCTGCTCGAAAGGCTTATCTCACTGAACTAACTCGCTTAGACTGATAAGCAGCTCATGTGAACTGTACGTCTCAAATATTTGAACTATTTCGTGTGATTTGCTTAGATTTTCTATATACAAAATATGTATTTACATAGTTATTATGTATAGTATTCTATGCTGTGGACAGTGCGTTGATAAGTCAAGCATTTCATTTTAATCGCAGAAGTACAGTTTAGGTATATGCTAAGCCAAAGAGATTACGCTATTCGAAAGATTCTTATTGTTCTTTAAATTTGACACGTTTTTTTTATACATATTAATAAAATATATCATTAACCTAATTATTAAAAATATGTACCTATTCTTGGTTAAGGTATATACTTAAATAGAGTAATTAGTAATTCTATTAATCATTTATTTTTTTTCAATTCATTTATATAGTCCATTTATCAATGGCTTGTACAATAATCACTTTAATGGGTACAGTAAAAAAGTGTTAATTTCGTTTTGTACCCATTCATGCAGCTCGCCAGTGTATACAAACTATTTTTGAGACTGCAGGATCATTCGCGAAATCGGAGCAAAGAATTGTTGTTAATAATCACCTCTCCCTCTCCCCACGCCACTTTAGCTTATCTGTTTGTCATTTCGACTGTCATTAAGAGAGAGCGCACTCGCTTAGGTATAGTGCCGTTATTTGCAGCGGCGCGCCGTGGCGTCGCAGCGTAGGGCAGCACTGCAGTCGCTCAGTCGCCGTTAGATGCTGCCGATGCTGCTGCAGCCGCCAAAAAACAACAGCAACAAACATACATACGCTTAACAGCTGCTTGCTTGGCATTGAAAACGTCACCGAGCAAAAGAGACGAGGCGAGGCGCGTGGAGTAGCAGCGGCAGCTAGAGACGCAGCCAACGAGAGCGAGCGCACGAGGGGGAGAGGTGAAGGTGTAGAGAGTGGAGTAGGAGTATGGGCGGGCGGGGGGAAAACTGCTGCTTGCCATTGCGGCAATCGTGTTGTGCGCCAAACACACGACGAGGCCAACTAACGGCACGAGCATGAGTACGCGCACGAACACGACACGAGGCGACGATAAACAACGAAACGAACGATGAACGACGTCGCCGATGAACGACGACGCCGACGACGACGACCGGTTTTGGGGATCTGCTGGCGCTGTCTGCGGCTCTGTCTGGCGCTTCAGTGCGAAACGAAGCATCGAAGGTGTCAGGTGGCATTGCGGAAGTTTTTCGTTCGTATTTTTGGCTCTCGCATATTTGGCGCATATTTTGACGTACGTTACGAACTGCGGCTCAGGCGGCTTTCATTCGAAATCGAACTCAATAATAGATATAAATAAAAAAAAAAAACAATAACAATGCTCAATGAAGTACATATAAAACAAAGCACACGCAAATAAACTAAACGAACGAAAAAAACAAACGAAAAACATTTAACAATTAAAGTGCTAATGATTACGGCGAAGCGTATATTTTTTTTGCCCGTGAATGTCGTTTTGTTTTCCAAGTTAATTATATTTTTTTTGAAATTTTTTTTCCAAATATATATACGAAGTAATCTTTTGTGCAATGCTATTAAATCATCTTTCAGCTGAGAGAGTGCCGCGTTTACTATAAATGGTTGCATATATCATATATGTATATGCCATATAATATATACAGAAGTCGCGATTGTTTTACGGGGCTTTTTTTTCTCCCAATACCTTAATTAAAATACACTCAAAGTATTTTACATATTTCTACGAAATCTAGCAAATAATTTATCATTTCTGATTCTTGTGATTGTGAGAGACGGAAGATAGGCGAAGCAAAGCAGAGCGACACGCGCAGCATCTGATCGTCTCGGCATTGATCTAGCTGTTTATTACTCTCGCCTCTCTCTCGTTGTCGTTGTTGTTGTTGTTCATATTTTTGTCGCTGATAAAGGAAAGAAAACACATGGCAAATACCTTGACAAATATGTGTATTTACAGTTTATAGTATATTTATATGTAATTTCCCAGTGTCTTTTTTTTTACTGTATGCGACCTTTTGCTGACGCACGTGAAAGTTTTATTCATTTATTGCTCTTGATATTTTTTCGAAATTCCTGAAAAACAATAATCCGCTAACCTTGTGACATCGTAACAATGATTATTATAGCATTAGTAAAATATACTATATAAAATATATTCTGATCTGCGTTAATTAGCTTGATGAAGGGCAAGATTTGGCTTTAGGAAGATTTTGTATTTTACTTCCGTTTCATGCAGTGCTCTTAAGTGTTTTTTAATTCAATTGAAATTGTAAAATAACAAAAGTTTAGTTTTTTTTTAAAGCTAAAGTTGTTGTTTTTTTGTGAATAAAACCAAAGTTTCTCAGCCGGCTAAAGCCGGTTAGCACCCACCGTCGCTATGAGCAATGAGAGAAGCATTTGGCACGTAGCTAGTTTAAAAGTTTTCAATGCCGTATATAGAGTATAGTGTTTATTTGCTGGAAATACTATATAAAATATAATAGATTAGTATTATTATATTTTTATATTTTATGTCAAATTTTATATTTATATATAGTATTATAAAGTAAATAAATATATATATTTATGATGCTACATATATCAATTGCAAATTGTCTTAAATGAAATGAATTCTTTGTATTCATTTTCATTGCTCGCCTTCGCTTTGCAGGCAAATTCACAGTTAGCAATTGAGCGTGCATTAAGATAGAGAGAGGAGAGAGAGAGAGAGAGCGACGCGTGAGAGCGCCGTGAGCGCAAGAGAGTGGCTGAACGTGGCAGCAAAGCTGCGATCAATGTGAGCTGCTGCTGCTGCTGCTACTGTCGCTGCTGCTGTTGTTGTTTTTGTTTCTGCTCTTGTTGTCGCTTTGTCGTACATCGTACGGTAATTTGAGTAAGCCGCCATAGTTAATAGCGCCTTCGGTGACGCCTTCGCTACGACTCACTGTAAATATTAAATAACAACAACAACAAGTTGAAGCAGCGCTCTAAGTGGCTTCGCTTTGTCAAACCACAACAAATTTAATACAATAGAAAATACTACATGCACCTATAGAAGCCATAACAACAACAACAACAACAAAGAGAGCAACAACAACAACTTTGTTGCTGGCTCCCAACAAAACACGCAACAATCCGTCAGGCAGGCAAAGTCGCGCTGCGCCTTCATCGCGTGTGGCCTCTCCCCCCATCTCGCTCCCCCACGAACAAGTTCCGGCCGCGCTGCTGCTAGTTCCACTTGCACGTTCTTGTTCCCGTTCCCGTTCCCATTGCCGTTGCCGTTCGAGTTTCGCGTTCCCTTTCCCAGCAGGACTCAAAACCGACTTCAAACAGTGCGCGCCGTGTGCGGTCGACTTTGCTTCGCTATAAACTTAACATATCGTATATCACGATATATATGTATATGTATTATATATACTTACATAGTTATATTTCTATAATGTGTACTTGTTATTATTTTTCTAGTTCTGTTTTTCTTTTTTTTATATTGTTTTCCTTTTGCCTTCTGTTATAAACATATAGAAAAATATTTTATATGTATTTTTTTTTTTTTATTTACCGCCACCGCTGTGCGCCCCGTTCTCGTTCTTGTTCCCGTCACCGTCACCGTCACTGTCGCCGTCACTGTTCCCGTTCCCGTTGCCGTTACCCGTTACCCGTTCCTCGTTCACCATCGGACGTGCTGCTCTGCCCACCATCACCATCAACCGGAGAGTAGGTCAGGTCAGTGTGTATTACTTTAGCAGGCCTTTACCAACTAACTAACTATTTAGTAGCTGCATTCAAAACCGTTACTCGTCGTTATCCCCCTGCTAATTTAACCATAGCCTTTGTTCGACCGACCCTTTTTTGAAAACGCGAGTCCTTTGTTTGCCCTTTGACCTGATCTAGGTGGGGGGGTATTTTATTTAATAAAGGGTATTTTATGGCTTTGCATGCACATTACGCTATGATTAATTTCGCTTAGTTATCGATATTTATTATTGTTGAAGTTTAATTGGAATTAAATTGGAGGTTTGAAGTTTGTTTTCCATGTTCAGCAGGAAAAAGGCTAACAATTTTTATCTGGAATATGTTTTGTTGCTTTAGGTTTGATAGGTACTTCTTTGAGTTAATTATTAATAATTATTATTAATTATAAGACAAGAAAAATGAGGAATATCTATCAAATTAAATATTATAATTTAGGTTAGGTTGGGTTTTATTAAATTAAATGAGGTCATTTTAGGTTTAATTAGACTTAGATTAGTTAGTAAAGATTCAGAAAATGGTAAGCTCCGTCAAGGTGGGAAAGAACCTTTCCGAGCCTTTCAATACCGTTCGTTCTCATCCTACATGTGCGTGGGTACTCTCACAAACAGTTTATCCGGAAAGATCTTCGTAACCCAAAGAAAGAGAAGAAGAAGTAGCTTAGTTTAGGTTGGGCTAGGTTCAATAAGGTTTGGTGAGGGTAAAGTTTGTTATAATATTAGATAGGATTCGAGCTTGTTTACGCTCACATTTTCCCACGTGGCACCTGTTAACCAACGTAAAACTGGGTTAGAATACTAAAAAGACTGACCTACCTTAGGTATAACCTACAATTACTACGCCACTTACATATCAAATTGAATTTAGGTTATGGCAATTGGCAACTGGTTCTTTTTTTATTATTCCCACACATATCTAAGTGTTGTGAAATGGAAATGAACTGTTGATTTTCATAGAAATTACACGCAATCCAATGTTGTTTTATTGTCCTAGTTATCGATAAATAATTATCGTAATTGAGAGCCTCGTTTTGAAATGCGGATACGCATATGTTATGTTGACTTTGTTACCATGTTCTATTCTGTTATGCAAATTGCGAATCAGTTTAAGTTAAGCGATCAATAATCCCTCTCAAACTATCGACACACACACATAGTCGATGGGGCTAATTTATATGCCATTACCCTGCCTCTTCCCCTCCCACATCGTTAGCAATGAATTTTCGATGCCACGCCCACTTTGCGTATAAGCAAGCAAGCGCCACCACCTCCACGCACGCAAAATAATTTGCAAGTTGCTTTTTTGGGCTAAAAGTTGATTTTGTTTATGGCTTATCGATGGCAGAAGGGGGGGGGGGGGGGAGAGAGAGAGAGGTAGTTAGCTAGCTTGTGTGGGCGTGTGGGGTCTTGAGAAGATTATAACCCTAACCGAAATAAAACTATTCGCAAAGTTTGTGACTCAAACAATTAACTCCGATTGAAAGTTATGCGCAACAAGATAATTGTGAACCGAAAAATTTATTGTGACTTCAACGACGCCTACAGACATTATGGGGCGTCTAGGGTGACCATGCCGTGGCGTCTAAATGGCTCGACGAGATTGCTGCCACAACAGAAGGCAGCGGCGTATTTTAATAATGCATCTCGAATAGAAAATGCCTTGAAATGCTCCCCGGTTCACAATCACAGACTGACCGAAAAAGGGACAGACTCGAGCTGAGAGAGAGAGGGAGAAAGGGAGCGCGTGTCAGTGCGAGCGAGATGCAGTTAGAAATCAGCAGAGCGCAACACAAAAAACAAAGGTACAAAGCAAACTTTTGGTTACTGCGACTGTCAAGCCGACTGCACACAGACAAAAGGGCAGCCAGGCGGCAGTACAAGGACACACACAGGACGCGGCTTGAGGCAGGCGCCAAGGCAGGGCAGAGCAGCGCAGGGCAGGCCATCGCAGGGCAGAGGCGAGAGAGACAGCACAAATGTTGCCACTGCCGTGTTGCACGTTTGTTGTCCACAGTTGCAAGTCGAAGGCGAAGAGTCGCCACAAGCCATAAAGTAGACTAAACGTGCAGGGACTGCGGGAATACCCTAGGAAATGTGAAAGAAAATTAAAGCTAGCATGGTCACCCTGCAAGGTTTAAGAAAAAAGCAGTTGTAAAACACTTTAAGCTTAAAATCAATAGCAATGGTGTTCAAATATGTAAAATAATACAGTTTTATAATTATGGTCACGCATGGTCACCTTAAAAATTCATAGTGATATTAGAATGAAGAATTTGACTCTTTTAGCTACATTTTTATAAATAACATAATCAACGTAAAAATTCAAGGTTATATTAGAGACAAGTCTTCACTTTTATAGCTTGAAATTTAAATTAAAAACTTGGTCACCCTAAAAGTTCAAAACATATATATATATACATATATATATATAAAATTGCCTAAAAGCTAGATAATGATAGTTTAGTGTGTACATGAGTTTTCTATGAGCTTCAACGTACATAGTATTTTTTTATACTCTAGTATGGTCACTCTAAAGATGAAAAATGCTTTTTATTATTACTGTAAATCGCTTAAAAATGTTTTAAGTATTTTATTAAATGAGTTCAATTCATTGGGCCGCAAACTAAGTCACCCTGTTTGCTTGCCAGCTTTTCTACAGGGTATACAGCATGCTGCACATCTCTAGAAAGTCGCCTCTGTGGCGCATTTGCGTTGCGGTTGAAGCCAACACAAACACAAACACAAAACAACAAAAAAAAGAGACACAAAAAAAAAAAAAAAAAAAAAACAGAAGCAAACAATGCGCTGCAATATTTTCAAGGTCCCCAAACTGCGGCAAAACTAAATCATAAGCACAAACACACAAAGGGAGAGAGAGAGAGAGAGAGAGAAAGGGAGGGAGAGAGAGAGAGAGAAGGGAGGTGGAGTGAAGACAGGAGGAAAATCTTGCGGTCTCTTTGGCTTTCTGCCTCTCGTTGCTGTCCAAGTAAATTTTCAAGCTAAGCCGAAAAACTAAATCAAAGCAAAAGTCTGGCAAATTAAATAATCAAAAACAATTGTTAACTCGCCAAAAAATGAAGCCACTTGGCTTTTGTTAAGTCTAGCCAAAGGATGCCACAAAGCGGGAAAGAGAGAGAGGAAGAGAGGGAGAGAGAGACAGTACACTGATAGCTGATGACAAAGCTAATGATGATGAAAACAAATTGGATTACGTGTGGATTGCCCAAGCACATCACTAGCTCTCCAACTCTGCCTTATACATACCCAGAATATGTACATAGACACAGTATATACATTTGTATAATATGGTATATGGTATATACTCTATAAACACGCATCGCAGCTAGTACACTTGACCCAACCGCCTTGGGTTATCAATAGTCGCCGTGCTAATCGCTTTGTGTGTCGCATTTAGAAACGCAAAAAATTGTGAATTTAATTCAGCATTTTAACTATACTATATAGTACAGTTTTTTTTTCTATATACCATTTTGATTGTAATTTATTGAGGCGAGAAATTTTATTTATTTTTCTACACGTCATGGGAAACCATAGAGACTTGTTAGACTTGATTTTAAACTAGTATTGGATTTTGCTTTTATTTTAAATATAATTTTGAAATACGAACTGTATAGATTCACAATTGAATTCAGTATTTTTACCATACTATATATATTTCTATTTGACATTTTGATTATAATTTATTAAAGCATTGAATTCTCTTGAAAACTTCTAGAAAACCATTGGACTTAATGGATTTCCAATATTTTATATTATCTGTACGGATATCTCTCTCTCTCTCTCTCTCTCATTTAGCTTATTTTGTTATATGATCTATACAGCTTCCCTACTGGAACTGAGATACTCTCTCTCTCTCTCTCTATCTCTCTCTCAAATACAGCTTGACATTTCCCTGCGTATGTCCTCAAAATCACACAGCACAGACTCTCTCAGAGGATTTTTCCATTTTCAATGCTGTCCACTTGACTAGCTGCAAAATACCCTTCAAGTAGCATTCAACTAGATTATGCGCTGATTCTTTTTATATGCTTCCTCCTCTTTTTTTTATTTTTCTTTCACACTGCGATTGTCATCAAATCTCTACGTGAGAGGGAGATAAACATAAACACACACACACACACACACAGAGATAGAGAGAGACAGCAGAACAATTGCTCAGGCTCAGTCCCAAATGAAATCTCGTCAATCAAAGTACATTTTACGATTTTGTGTGATAAAAATTGACTGGCAACAACAACAACAACGACAACGGCAACGGGAGCCTCCTGAATGATACCTCTTATTATCCGCGTATTTTTTTATGGTCTCAACATTGGGCATATTTATTACGTATACGCCGAATGGGTCTACTACTCACATTGGCATTCAATTCAATTGCCGTTGAACTTAATTTGCCTTTGCCTTATTTTATGCACGACTTTGAGTGTGCGAGAGTGTGTGTGTGGGAGTGAGTGTATGAGTATGTTTGAGTGTGTGTGTGTGGATAGCTTTCTTTATGCTTAATTCAGTTGACACTTTTTATGTGCGTTTCTCCCCACCCAAACTCAAACTCCCCAAATACCCTGTAGAAAATAAGGAGAGGCTAGGTGTGAGTGCACAATTTACGATTTATGAATGTTTTTTTTTTTCTATTTTATGCATTTCTAAGCAAAACCCCAGGAGTTTTAGACGCAAAATTGGTAAAACAGTGTTGGAAAGTCGTTGAAAACTATCGATAGTAAAGAAATACTATCGATAGTGAGGAAAATCAATCGATGTTTCGAACATATGATTTAATCATTGATATCAAGTTTTGCTTTAATTTTTGTATGCAGACAGCTCAACTGTTTCACAGGGTATTTAATAGTCTAGCACTCGAGCAAGTTCATTTCTCATTCTCACTTGTTTTTTTTTTTGCCACGCTGCGTTGCACACGTCGGCGTCGTTGTGGCCTGTCTCAAGGGCGCCAGCGAAAGCCAGCGACACAGACGAGCACAGAGTGAGAGAGAGGGAGGGGTAGAGGGGAAAGAGAAGGAGAGAGAGAGAATTAGGGAGGCAGCAATTAGAAAATTGAAAACTGCAGGCAAACAATTTATTATCCAAGAAAATGCCGGTGGCATTTTAAAGAAAAATTCTAGCTAGCAAGATCAAATTATATGCAAGCATAGTACTATATGCTATGTATGCACATATGTATATGTCCTGCAGGTATATGTATATATCTTTAATCTGAAGTCTGCTGCAATTTCTGCAATGCAATATGCAACACTGGCGAGCAGTGTTGTTGCTCTTCAGCCACAAATCGCATGTTATCCGCAGGCTTACACACACCCGCACAAAACACTCACTTGCAGGCACTCACACACACTCACACACTCACACACTCACTCACTCACACTCACTTGCAGCGCTAACTAGCAGCCCGAAGCGAATTTTCGACTATTCACATTCACATTCGCTGCGATTCCACATATCGCAGCATTCGCATCAAATTGAAAAGCAGAGTCACCCCTTTTGGTAGAGTGTAATGGGGCGAGGGGGGTAGATTGGTTGCTCTTTAAGCCGTAATCCAAACTCGATCTGCAGCCACCACAGCCAGCCATGACATGACAAATTTGCTACCCGCTACCAGCTACGGGTAACTGGCAACTGGCAGTCACAGTTACCATCACCATCACCGTCACAGTTACAAGCTCGACAATTCAATTGTCACATCCGTTTATAAAGTTGGCAGACATGGCTGCATTTCAAGGTTATCCTGGGAGCATGGAAGGCAACTTCAATTTCATGTGGCATGGCGGGAGGAGCAGGAGAGGAGCAGGAGCAGGATTGGTCACTTTGCTGCTGCTCCCCCTTTTTAATTTGGCAGCTCGTTTGTTTGGTGACAATTTCGTTTTGCGTTTTGCTATTTGATTTCAATTTGATAGCAGTAAATGCAGCTGAAGAGAGAGAGAGGGGAGAAGGTGTGGGGAGGGAGGGCTTAAAAAGTATAGCCAAGTAATAATCAAAGTAATCGAAGCTATCGAAGTGCAGCCAAAAATCGTTACCAAGGTCGCAGCAAGTCAAGTGGAAAATGAATATGCAAAACTTTTCAAGCTGCCCTCGCCTAGGAGATAACTGTACTTCCCCTCTCTCTCTCTCTCTCTCTGTCTCTCTGCACAATGACAAAATTGAAAGAAGCAGAAGAAGAGGGCAAGAGATCAAAGACCAAACGCTAAATGAGAAAAATTCCCGTTCATCTGTTGATAATACAAATAAATACGGGTTTATTCATAAGCTAAAATAAACAATAAGCAAGGTATACCCTGTAATCTAATGGTAAAGTTGGTATATTAAGTGTGTCAATCAAGAGATACTGGTCTGAGTTTAATATTACTTAAATTTCATAACTTACCTAGATAGTGTAGGGTATCACAGTGTCAAGTGATGCAATTTGTTTTAAAATTGCTATTAAGCATACCTACATTATATTATAGACTTGCTATACCCTGTTAACGTATGCCATTGTGTGTACAGCGGGTAGAGACTTACCTATGTCTGACCCATACACTGTAGGGTATTTTTAAGTCGAGTAACTGCAGCTACTATTATACGCTGTATTTTGTAAGCTCTGTAAACTGCAACTAAGGTGGGTAAAAGTTATATTAAGATATGTATTCCACAGCTTGTAGGGTAACTCCCAGTCAAATTTCCACACACTTTAAACTATTCGCTTGTCATGAATGACTGACTCTCTGTAAACAATCTTTATAATGCATTATATAATATAGAATTCGCACAACAATTACAAAAATGATATACTAGCTCAATTATTCTCCCCCCCCCCCCCCAAACTTTGTGTGGGAACTTTTTACGACTCGCGCTACTTAGTCATTAAAGCTTAATTTCGTCTGAGATTGAATACATTTGTGAATGAATTAATTGAATAAAACTGTACTCATAATGCTGGAACCCAAAGCTAGGCGATAATTCAATTACGTTTTCCCTTTTCTTTTTCTTTTTCCCTTGTTCGCTTTGATTTTGTTTCAACTTGGCTACCTTCTCTGTCATTCGTTTTATTACTTATTTGCTCTTTTTTTCCTTCTTTCTTTCTTTCTCAAGTTGGAAATCTTGAGGAAAATTCTATTGAGCCGCTTTCCATGTGCGCACATAATTTATGATTTAATTATAAAAATGAAAACGCGCCTCGTCGCGTCTCACGTTGGGCGCCATGAGGAAAAATTCAATTGAAAAGTCCATGTTGATTTATGAAAATTACGAGCTAAGTTTACCCGACTGCCAGACCCAAATCGTGCTAGGAGAAGGAGGAGCAGGAGAGGTGGTTGGGTTGGGTAGCCTGACAGTGGGCGTGGCTCACACCTTTTGCGCCTTCACTGTGAAATTTTCTTTCCACTTTTGCGTTTCATTTTCTTTTTCATTTTTTTTTTCATATTTTTTTCATTTTATTTGGGGTCTTTTGTATACAAGTTTTTAAGTGGACTCCCTCCCTGGCTGTCAGCTGTCAGTATCCCCCCTACGCCGCAGACCAACACTTGCCTCACATTGTTAATCGTCATCATAAATAAATCTATAGAAAATATTTTTCATGCACAATTTGTCGGGCATATTACCCCATGACAGCCCCCCCACCAATCCCAACCCCATCGCCATCTATTTTCGAGCAGGCTTTTCATTTCGTACGATATATAAATTATATTTACACACACACACACACACACACACACACACACACAGAGAGACATAAATATACTTTCGTGAACTGTATTGTGTCGCTTCTTACATCGACATCTTTGGGCCCATTTTCACGTCATTTACACTTAAACAGCTTAGCGCCTATGTAGGGTAACACTGGCAAAGGGGAGGGGGCGTTAGGGGGTTAACAGCAGGAGGAGGAGCAGGCAAATTATGTACACGCTGCGGCGCGTTGATGATGCTGATTAAAGACGCGTTTCTTCCCCCTCCCCCCCCCCAATTTTCCTTGAGGTTATTAAACTTTATTGGCGTTCGGCATTTTGTTCCGCAAGCGATGACGACGACGATGTTTTATCAAGCATTAAACATCGCGTAGCATTTAAGCCCGGCTAAGTGCCTTAGTGCATTAGAGATGACACACAGCGCGTGATACGATAAGGAAAAAATGAATAGAGCTTGATAAGCAATTCTTTTTACTTATTTATAGGGATTCCATAGATGCTATTGATTAGATGATCAATTTTAAATCTACAGAAATATATTCTAAAACATCGCTTTTCACTTTCTATGTTTTTTGAACAATTTAAAGATAGGTTAACCTTTTTTTTAACACCCTCTCATTGTTTTCTGTGTCGATTGCATTTCTGTATTTAGAATATTTCTAATTAATGGTAAATAAAACCATATTATATATTACTATCTTGTTCGTGCCTTTCTCGTGCCTCACGCTCCCATCTCTAGCACCTCTAGGATGCGCCCGCGCAGCACTTTCTCGTGCATTTCTCTTGTTCCCCTGTTTCGCTTTTGTTGCTGTTGTTCAATAAACTCGATTCGCTTCAGCCAAGGAATTGATACGGCACTTGGATTATAATGTACAAATTATGCATGAAAACGATGTTACTAAGAGTCGGGGCATATGTACTATATATATCTATGCTAATACCCTGTAATTATAGAGATTATGCATAAATATCTTAAGTGTAAGGTGTTTTCCATTTTTGATTTCAATGAGACTGTCTTTGGGTATTTATTTGGTGAGTTAGGGGTATTGCACAATTTTATTTATAAGTGTGCAACTGTACCTTGATCTTTTAGATTTATTCTACCTCTTTCTGAGTGCGGAACTTCTTTATTAGTCAAGTTTCTTTTAAGATATTTATGTTTTTTATGGATTTCTTTTCTACTTTGAGAATTTGCTTTATTCTACATGAAGTTCTGTAAAAAGAGAACGATGTTTTAGTTCCATAATTCCCAGATTTGCTTTATATTATAATTATAATATATAAATATAAAGGGAAGTCTTTTACTTAATCCTAATAAGTTCAGCTCTAACCTTAAACTTTCTGTCTACATTGTAATTCTTTTGCGTTTGTTTGTGTGTGCATGTTTGTGCCTGTAGCCAACATGTTTGCGCACGCAATTATTTAGATTGTTTAGCTGTTTTTTTTTGGTTATTTTTTGGCTATTTTTTTTGACTGTTTAGCTCATCGAGGTAGAAATGAATTAAAAACCTGTTTGGCAATTAAAACCAAATTAAAGTTCATTTTGATGTGCAATTAAATGTTTCCTGCCCCAGCCGAAAATGCCAAACAAAAGGGAAAGAGAGAGAGGGAATTAAAAGCAAAAATAAACTTTACCCCAACCCCCTCCCCCTGCCCCACAGTTCAATTGTTTATTGTTTGTTGTTGGCGTCATAAATAAATTTCGCAGTGCATTTAACGAATTGTGAATTGTCCCAGGGCCAAAAAGCCGCCAAATGTTTCACTCCTGCCTCGCACTGCCGAACCAGTTCAGTGCACAGAAACACCCTGTGCCGTGGCGAGAACAATGCGTGAGAGTGAGGGAGAGAGAGACAGGGTGGGAGTGCGTGTATGTTGCGTTTATCTGTTGATTTACAGCACGCGTGAGGCGGCAGCCATTATTATAGTTGTTGTTGTTGCTGCTGATGAGTTGAAAATATGAAATTTAATGCGCTTGCAAAATTTATTCATAATTAAATATAAATTTATGCTCAGTTGTGGTTTAACACACACGCACGCACAGTGGGGCAGTTTCTTCTTGCTGGCGCAGCAGAAATCATTTGTCAACCAACACTCTCACTACTTTTTACCTCTCTCTCTCTCTCTCTCTCACTTACACACACTTTACACAATATTCACTTAATCAACGTCATGATCATTAGCCCAAAACATTTTTGCACAATTTCCACAATGAATATGTTCAAGTACTCTCTATATGTATATATAATAATTTTACATACATTATATTTATGACAAGCCATACATATTCTAACCTAAAGCACATTTGACTCGTAATTTGAATTTAATTACTCC
Source organism: Zaprionus kolodkinae (assembly GCA_018901885.1). Lineage (NCBI taxonomy): Eukaryota > Metazoa > Arthropoda > Insecta > Diptera > Drosophilidae > Zaprionus > Zaprionus kolodkinae. Next base: position 101,965 of record JAEIFM010000159.1, on the reverse strand, counting down.
ACGAATAATGCATATTTAATGGACTTCAATTTCAACTCCTCCCACTCTATAAATATCTACATATCTACTACATATGGCCCCGAAAAATATATATACATATATTTATCGTTATCGTTGCTTGCATGCAATGTGAGTGTGTAGATTTTACTTGGCACGATTTGCACTCCAAGCAGTACTTGCATAACTTTTTTTCTACTTTGTTGATTTGCGTGAAATTTATCCAACTTAAAGTTGATATATTATGCAGTATATATGGTAAATGTCATTGGAATAGCTGCAGTAGCTTGCAAGTTATTCATGAATGAACTGAAGTGTGCCTTGTTAGCAAGTTTATGCAAGTTACTTGCAGCTGAGTGGGGGAAGGGGGGAAGGGGGGTTGTATGGTGGCTAGTATCAGCAACTGCAACTGTAACTATTAGACATATAGCTATAGTATATATAGAAAACTAACTGTAAATCGTGCAAATGGTGGCACAATTAACGGATGTTTCCTTCATTATGCTATGCAAACGCGTTGCGACAATTAAATCATGGGGAAATTGTAATTCCGATATTGCATATAAAAAATGCCAATGTTAGAGAGAGAGAGGAAAAGTGTGCGAGAGAGAGGACAGAAATATGCGGAACATATTTGGGCCGCAAAGTTGTCAGCGCTTTTAAACAATTTGGTGCCGCTTGCGGACTGGCTTACTGACTGGCTGGCTGGCTGGCTGGCCGGAAGGACAAACGGACAGATGGACAAGCGGAAGGACAGACAGGCAGAGAGAGAGAGAGAGAGAGAGAGGGGGAGAGAGCGGTACAGACGAGCGACTGTTTGTTTTAGCCACATGACACATGGCGGGCATAAATCTTGCATGCGGCGTATGGCAAATGAATGCGCCAATAACTCAATAAAAAACAACAAAAAACGCATAACGAGTGTGTGCGAGTGTGTGTGCGTGTGTGTGTGTGCTTGCGTGTGTGTGCCTGCGTGTGATGTCGTTATGACCAAAAATGGCGTCCAATGGCAGCGCTGCAGCTGCTGCTTCCGGCTCTGGCACTGGCAATGGCGGCCATTGCTCGCGCTTGCTCTCTCTCTCTCGCTGACAATTGACTTCCGTTTTAAATTTTGCACAACTTCCGGTCCGCGTCAAACAGCGTCATCAGCAATGGCGGCTGCTGCATTTGCGATTTCATGTTGACCGCAAACAGCAGCAGCAGCAGCAGCAACAACTACTACTAAAACAACAACAACAACAACACGAAAAATAACAACAACAAAAGGCAACACCAATTTACTTGGCGTCCTTGACAAAGGTGCCGGCCCCGAAGATATGACAAAAAGTTCACGCGCGCGCTCTCGGCATGCAACTCAATGAGCTGGCAACGCCACGCTATGCCGCCTCTTGCTCTCTCTCTTGTTCTCCTTCTCTTCCCCTCGCTCTCCCTCTCTCTCTCTCATGGCGAGCAAAACAATGCAAGAGCCAAAAACCCTAATAAACAAACAGCTCGACGCGGCGCGGCGCGTCTTGTGTCTTGGAATTATAAAAATGTGTGCGGTGTAAAGTTTTTTTTTTTGTTTTTTCTCTCGTTGTTGTTTTCATTTTGCTATCCTGTAGCCATAAATTGAACAAATGGGGTATGCCTTATAGCAGACAGAAAGAATAGAAAGAAAGAGGGAGAGAAAGTGCGACATGCAGTAAGAAAAAGAAAGTTTTCAAAACGTGCTCTCCGAGTTTTATATGATTTCTATAATTTCTGTAAGTGTTTCATAATGAAAATAGTAAAAATAAGCTATGGAATTTGTGCGTTTTTCAACACTATACATTTTTTAAATGAGTTTAACCTCAACTAGCGATACTTATGTTTATAATGAACTAATAAGCAAAACTGAATCTTTAATTTTAAAGATTCTTGCTTATTCAAGTGTTACAGGCGCAAACTTTTTTAAATAGTGTTGAAAAGTGATGAAAAATAAACAGGTTTAAAAACAAATAATCGATTGTCGTACGATCAAAGTATTTTAGATCGGGAACAGCAATGCCTTTACTTTTGACAGGGTATACTGCCGTAGACTATACGCCGCTCAACTGCCAAGTTTATGCCCCGTGGGCCAATTAGCTGAATGGGGTATATTACATTTGAGTGTACTCATCATATGTGACGGCAATAAGGGAAAAACAGAGAGGGCTACAGGGAGGGAGAGGGAGAGAGAGGAAGGAAGCGGAACCGAAAACTGAGACCGAGGTAGAGTTTATTATGAGCGAGCGACCATAAAAACTGAAGCCATCGTATAAAGTTTATGCAAATATTTTTATGTAAACTGAGCTACGTTTATGGCCGAACAGTGTGCAAAGTGATGATGTTTTTGTTTTCTTCCCCTTCCCATTCCCATTCCCCTTCCACTACTACTACTACTACATCTTTCCCCACTTCCTTCCTGCCATCCTCTCCGTACTCGCGCAACATTTTGTGAAAATTGTTTAAGAACTTTTTGTTGTTGCAATTTTAGAGCGCACTTTGGTTAATACTCTCTCGTTTCCCCCTCTCTTTTTCTCTCTCTCTCTCTCTCTCTCTCTCTCTCTCTCTCTCTCTGATGGTGTAATTAAAAATGCGTTCTTAGTAATTGAAATTTTGTCAAAGTTCTGCAATAGACTATAGTTTATCCCAAGTTTTGTTAAGTCTGTGATTAGATGGAGCTATGGATGGATTGAGCAAGCTGTTCTTGGTTAATATAGAGCTTCGACATGACTGGAGCTAAGGATTGACTAAATACAGCATAAATATCTTTCAAAATCATCTTAGTCAGCCATATAGTACTTGAATATTGAATTATTAAAAACTTGCTTTGCTCACGTTGGGCGCCAAACACGCTATATGCTATATAAATCGTTTAAAAATTATCTGCGTATGCCTAATAGCTATATGGCTAATTAACTGACTGAATAATTGAAGATTTACTTATCCCACGTTGGGCGCCATTTGTGCTAAATGCTGCGTTAGAGCTGCGTTTTTGATTGTATATTTTTATGTACATTCTTGAGTTTATATAGATATTTTTCTCATACTTTTGAGGGATTACTTAGCAGATATTTCAGAAGATGGCTTTGCTGGGCATCTGTTAGTCCAGCTGCAGCGGCCGCCCTCGTTGTTGTTGTTGTTTCTGCAGTTTGGGGGCATAAAACAAAGGCGTGCGCCAAATGCGAACAATGACAAAACGGCAACGCCAGCAGCAGCAGCAGCAGCAGAAGTAGAAGCAGCAGCAGAGGTCGCCAAGTGTTGGCAGCGTTGGGGCAACGAGAGACAGACACAACGTCGAAAAGTGGAAAAACAAGTCGCGCCATAGTCAATCCACCTCCTCCCTGGCAGCAGCCTCCCTTCAGCCCATCAGTTGCCCTGCCCATTCTTTTTTTTTTTTTTTTTTTTTTGGGCTCTTTTTGGCCATTGTGGCCAGACCCGAAACGAGGTCGGCGCCGCAGCGTTGCCATATTTTTGTGTTTTCTGCGCGTCTTGTTTTTAATTTTATTTGCGCGCTCGCTCCACTTGAAATACATTGTGCAGCCGCCGCCGCCGCCGCTGTCAAGCCACACACACAGCAGCAACCCACTCCCACTCCCAATCCCATGCCTCTCCTACACACCTCCTCCCACTCACTGCAAGGCCGTGCAGGGGCTGGGTGCAGGGTGCCGGGCGAGGGGCAGCAGGCAGCGCGTCGGGCCGGGAAAATTGTGTCACATGGCTGCTCCCGGGGCCAGTGCACACGGGCCAGGGCCAGTCAAAGACAGCGTGCGCCAGTGTTGACTAATATGCACTTAGATTTAGTTTCGGGCCGCACAGATCTGCACAGCCTCTGCGCCACACCTCCCCCCCCAGCCCACTGAATCCTTGCCTCTGCTTCGCTTCTTGCGGCATAGAAAAAAAAGAAAACAAATTTATTGTGGCATTTGCAAGAGAGAGAGGGAGAGAGAGAGAGCGAGAAAGAGAGGGCGCCCAAAAAAAAGTGGGCCATTGCAATTGCAACGGTAACGGTAATGGCTTTAGCCCCCCTCTCCCCTCTTCCATCTCACCCCTCCGCCTTCTGTGGCTTTGCTCGCTTGATTTATGCTTTGACCTTTTCCGCAGGCAGCACTTTTTCCCATTTTTGAGCTTAATTAGCGCCCTTCGCTGCAAATGACATTAGCGGGTTAATTAGACTTGCATTGCGCACACATACACACTCTGACAGCACGTTATCAATGTGTGTCAAGCGCTAATGAGCCCATGAGCTTGTGCGCGAGGCTCATCCTGCCACGCCCCAATTAATTTGATACCACCTCGAGTGATATGATCTGTGCGAGTGCAGCAATTGACTGAAGCCGGTGCTCATACATATACCACGTTGACAGCTGACAGTGTCACGTGGCACGTGGCATGTGGCATGTGGCAGGTCAGGACTGAGAGAGGTAACCACACACGCACACACACACACACAACAACAAAAAAAAGAAGATGCCAACAAATCGTTGCATACTTTGCAGCGCATGTGATGCTATGCATTGCATTGCTTTTGCAGCAATTATACCTGACTATTGTATACCCTGGAAGTTGATCTGCTTAGCAAATTGACTTGGTAGATCATGTATACTCTGTTTAGGTAAAATTATATATTGATAGGCCTAGTTATACCCTCGCTAAAGTGCGCTTTTACAGCTGACTTTGGGCAACGTTTTTTCTAAGTTTTTGCCTTAAAAATGATTTATGTTCTTGAAATATATTGAATATTTTACATATTTTAAATATATCTGCTACCTGTATATATGGAACTACTCGTCTATCAGAGTCTTTAAGAATCCAGGTATTCAAGAAGATTTTCAATTGTTTTTGCTAACAGGGCTCTTGTACGGAGCAGCAAAGACTCAATATGAATTTTAGTTTATTTTATTTATTATTCTTTTGGTTTACTCTAAGTTTTTTATGAATTTCTTAAAATCTATTTGAGCTATCAAATGTTAAAAATATACCACAACTTCATATGGCATGGGGTAATAAACATACCAAATATAATCACTCTGCCTATTGACACACTCGAGATCTTAACATTTTTACCAAAAATATGCATGTAGACATAGTAAAGTATGGCTTAGTAGAGTGTATGGTGATGTAAAAGCTTAGTTATGTCTTGAAACAACTGCAGGGTTACTTATATCACTACAGACTGTGCATACCCCATTATACCCTATACTATAGTTTCAGGCTACAAATGCGCAAAGGATAACGTACAATTCAATGAATAATTCGATTGATATTCTAATAAAGTTCAATTAGGAGTTCAAGCGTAGTAACCTCTGTACACACACACCACACACACACACCTATACCTAGTGAAATGGGATACTACTTGCTGTTCGGGGGTAAAGCTCGTTTTGATTGAACTAATTGCAATGCGAATGCAGCTGGAAATCGGTTTAGAATGCAAGAAAGGGCTGACTCAGTGAGTCGAGAGAGAGAGCAATAACATACCCATACATAGATACATACATCCCATATACACATACCTACCATATCTGCATATTGATAGCTACGCCCATAGACCTCATATTTTGGGGGGCACGTGGGGCATTTACACACACACAACACACACACACACGCAAATTACGAGAATGTTGCAAATATTTGCCCAAAATGTCAGCGTGTACGATGTTTGTTAATACGCAACATTTTCGGCATGCCAGGTGGAAATTTTCCAAAAATTTTAGCTAGAGATTTTTCCCAAACACACACACATACACACACACGCATATATTGTACATACCTATACGCATATGGATGGATAGGCAGCTGGACAGCAGAGGCAAAAGTTGTCGTGTTTTTAGAGTGACAGCAAATATTTGTTTGGGGTTTGTTGCTGCTGCTGCTGTTGTTGCTGTTGTTGCTGTTTAGGCCAAGTTTTATTTGGCCATGCTGGCCATACCTGGCTGTCGATCGTAGCCAGGACCTTCAGAGATTCCCAATAAAATGGAAATAGCCAAAGTACTTTGGCACATAAATCAAACTCGCAAAACGGGGCCAAACATTTGACATTTTTCTCTATTTCTTTCTCTTTCTCTCCCTCTCTCTCTCTCTCTCTCTTCTTCTCTCTCTCTCTCTCATTTTCTTAGTCACTAAGTAGTTGTCCTTTCAGTGTAGAAAAAGTCACATTTCATTGTCTCCGACATGTTGATTTCGTATATTTTCTAATCGCATCAGGCCTTACATCGCGTCGCATCGTCTTCTATTTTCCCTGCCCCTCCCCTCTGTCTCCTACCCCTCTGCCAGTGTTGTAACTGACACTTGACAGTGTCGGAGTGTTGGAAATTGAAAATTGATATGGCAACGCCGCCGCCGCCGTCGTCGCCGCCGCCGCCATCGCTTTGGCCTCTTTGTTGCCCTGGCCCTTATCGCATCGGGCGTCTGTGTCGCGTTTTTCTAAAACATTACCATGCACTTATAGAGCGCCCCTCTATAGTCCCCCCCCTCCACCCCCTAGACCAGGCTGAAGCCGAAGCCGAAGCCCTAAACGAGCGCAAATAATAATGACAATGCCAGCTGCCAGCCTGCTGTTGCACAGTGGGCTGAGTGTAGCTGAAACTAGTAGAAAAAAAACAGCTGAATTATTATTGGTTTTTAAAAAAAAAAATACTCTTTTTTTATGAGAACTCTGCAATTTAAATATATTATTTTTTTTATGGCAATTCATTCTTTAAAAATTTCGGTATGGCTTTTTTTAAGATACTGATAATATACTATTCCATTTTTACATATTTTTTGTTATTTTAAGTTTTCTTTATAAGCTTTCAAGCAAAATTTAAGAAAATGATACTTATAATGCACAATTATATTGGATTATTAAATTTGAGCATCAGAAAATTGAATTTGATGAGACAATTTATTAAAAAAAAATAATTAATTGGATTATATAATTTAATTTTACATAAAGAGATTTAGTTAGAGATATCTAAAATTTGTCTGTATTCTACCTTTGTATACTATGTATTACACACTATGTATATACAATATTTTTTTATTTGGATTATATTGATGATGGCCCACTGTGCGACCACTGTGGATGTCGGCAATGTCGGCAATGCTATACAACTCTTTTCGTTTCCTCTCCACATGCGATTGTACGCGTTGCAGTTGCACATTGCTTGTTGCAAGCGACCCGCGACTCTTACAACTCTCCCTGCCTAACACCCTCCCACCCTGTCGTAACCCCCCCTGGTTTCTTCTTTCATCAGCCCATCTGCATGCACTCCATGTGTGTGTGTGTGCGAGTGTGTGTGTGTGTGTGAGCTCAGCCATTTATTCGCGTTCTCTCGCAGTCGTGTTGATGTTACTTTTCCAATTTTTTCCCCCTTAATATACCCTGTAATTATGCCAATAGAGGAGCGATACTCAATCAAATTGTATTTTTTTGGCAGTGCAGCATGTTTCGTATGCATTACAGGCTGTCAAATACCCTGTATTTCAGTATATAATATTATTTTATATTATTGTGTTGAATTTTCGAATTTATTCAATAAATTGAGGCAGCGTAATGCAGCTAGCTTTGCTAGGGTATCTGCCTGTCGTTCATTTGAGCCAGCAATGTCGCGAATTCTTTTCTTTTTTTTTGTGCTGCCTCATCTGACATGATTTCCGCATGTCGTTTGAGCTTTACTTTTTCTCGTTTTCCTCACTTTTTTCTGGTCTCCTCCTTCTCCTTCTCATGCTGCCGCTGCCGCTGCTGGGCTTGTTTTTGCTAGCTTTTGGCTTATTTTTGCCTTTCGTGTGCTCAATTTCGTACCAAAAAAAAAAATCAGCTAGAAAACGGCTGAAAAAAAAGAAAACGTTGCGAGATGACAAAAAGCAAAAAAGGAGAAGAAGAAGCAGAAGAGGCAAAGCAACCAAAGTTGAAGAAGAAAATGTCAGTTTATTTTGATGTCTCTGCATGGTTTTCCTGTGGCGACGACGACGACGACGACGTCGCGTTCCTTCCTTCAGCCCTGGCTCCATCAGATTCCGACTGCGAGGGCTGCTGCATTGATATCGCTGACGAAATTGAGAATTATTATGTTTAAACGTGTGCCGTCAACGGCTTTTTGTTGGCTTCTTATATCGCTCTTTGCTATCCCGTCATGTGAGTGACATGTGCCAGCGAGCAGCAGCAGCAACAGCAACAGCAGCAGCAGCAGCAGCAGCAGCAGCAGCAGCAACAACTCCAACAGCAGCAGTAGCAACGAGCAATTTTTCGCTGAATCCTGATGATGCCTGCCAGCTGCAGTTGCAGCTTCCCTTAAATTAGATTGTCTGCGCGTTGTGGCCTTAAAGCCGGCTTTAACAGTGTCACACACACACACACACAACACGATATACTACCATTTTATGGTCGAAACAAATTTAATATATTTCGTGCAGTTATAAAAAAATATAATTAAAAATTTAAAAAAAATAAACTTCTAGGTTTAAGCACCAAAAATAAATTTTTTAACTTTAGGATTACGCTAGCATATTGAATTTTGCTTTTTCCAGTGTTGTAAAGCGCACACTGACACTGAAAAGCATTAGATCGATTATTTTGTTTTACTATCGATTTTTTTTAGTACTTTTCAACACTGCTTAAACAACTTTGCGCCTGCAACACTTGAGTAAACTTTATTTAGATTAAAGAATTAGTTTTTTTTTACTATCGATAATATCGATAGGTTTGCTGCAATAGCATGAAAAATCGATAACAGCAATAATAATCTTAAGAACGGTCTGCTCTCTCTGTTTGGCAGAGTTGATGCATTTTGTTTTCTTAGGGGGACTTTTCGAGCTTTATGTTACTGTATACTGTATATAATTAAGAGGCGCTGCCAAGGGGCGTGGCAGTCTATGTGACAAGTGACATTTATTAAAATAGTCTGCAATTGCAGTGGCTTCCTTCAGTCTCTCTGCACTTGAGGTCAATCAATGTGCACAGCAAGGCGAGTTGCAGAAAGTGAGGGAGGGGGGAGTAGGGAGTAGGGTCTGGATAGACTGAGGCACTATCCAGTAGGAAGTAAAGAGGACATTATGCCTAGGACATGGACTAAAGTCAATGCCATATGCTGTCAGTTGTAGCTGCTGCTGCTGCTGCTTCTTTTACTTTGCACTATTTAAGTACGTAGAGCACATACAAAAGGGCTCTTTGTTTAGTATTCACACACACTTACACACACATACACTCACTCACACACACATACAGGCACACGTGCGCGCATTTGTATGCCGAGTGACTCTGACACACTGCCAAAGGCTAATGAAGGCAAACCCAGGCAGGCAGTGCAGGTCTAGGACTCCGGTACACGCCGTGGAGATATCTCCAGACCCTTTCGGTCTCGGGTCGGGACTGGGCTGCACTTCAGTCAGCTGCTCATATGCGCTCAGCTTGTTGACAACTAACAAACAGACTAACAAAACAACAACAAATGCACAAAACAGTCGGCAAAAGTGCACAGCAACAACTGAGAGAAAAACTGAAAATTGTATAAACAGGCAAAAGTTGAGCCCATTTTCACTTTAAATTTTGCCTCAAAAGTTTTTCCGGGCATCGCAAAGGGAAAAGGCAGAGAGAAGGAGACAGAGAGAGAGAGAGAGAGGTTGTAAATAGTGTTTGGCTGAACTTCATGAAAGTTAAAGAAAGGCAGAAAGAGCAGGAAGGTAGAGAAAGAGTCTTAGAGAGGGGAAAGAGAAGTAAACAAAAATATTACAGAGAAAGAAACAGAGGGAAAAGCAGAAAAACAGTAAGAAAAGATGAGAGCAGGATCAGAATGATCGTAAGAATTAAAAAACGGAAAAAATTAAAAAAAATGTTTGTTTAAAAGTCATAGGGGGGGGGGGGGACCCCCCAAATTCCCAAAATAGCGAAAAATTTCAAAATATCCATTATACTATTTTTTAAATGTAGAATCATTCTGGTTGTTAAAACATAAACAAAATTACATTCCGCGTGAAAATCGATTGATTTTTAAGAAAGTTACGATCGGTGTAAAATCAGGGTACTAAGCATGTTGAGGGTTTTACATATCTAATTTTTTTACCATTTCGACATGATTTTTGGGCCAAAATTATGTATTGTTTAAAATCGATTTAAACAATTGTTTAGTACTAATTTTAACCTCCAGAATCGATTAAAACTAAAAACTCGCGATTTTAAATTTACAAAAAAAAAAATTTTGTTGACACATTGTAGGGGGGACCCTTACATAAATTTCCAAAATATCGAAAAATTATAAAATATCCATTATACTATTTTTTAAATATAGAATCACTCAGGTTGTTAAAACATAAGCAAAATGTCATTCCGCGTCAAAATCGATTGATTTTTAAGAAAGTTACGATCAGTGTAAAATGAGGCTACTAGGCATGTTGAGGATTTTACATGTCTAATTTTTTTACCATTTCGACATGATTTTTGGGCCGAAATTAAGTATTGTTTAAAATCGATTTAAACAATTGTTTAGTACTAATTTTACCCTCCAGAATCAATTAAAATTAAAAGCTCGCGATTTTAAATTTACAAAAAAAAAATTTGGTTGACATATCATAGGGGGGACCCTTACATAATTTTCAAAATATCGAAAAATTGTGGAATATCCATTATACTATTTTTTAAATGTAGAATCATTCTGGTTGTTAAAATATAAACAAAATGTCATTCATCAAGTCGATCAGAGATCTATCTAAGCTTGAGTTATCGGAAGCAAATGGATGCAATCGATTTAACCGATGTGACAAGTCCCTCCCTCCCTTAACTGTCTCTTTCCCTTCACCCTCCGACTGCTATCGAATATTTAGAAGAACACAACCGGCAGCTGCAGCTGCTTAGCATGTCTAGTGGCGGCACTTGACGAACTGCACAAGAGGCAGACGAACGCTTTGCCATATTAAGTATACGTAAGGACATTAAGTATACGCCACGTTTAATTGGCAATCATTTGCAAAAATGGTTGAAGCACACACGAATCAATAGAGTATGCAACAGCTGAAATACTCTATAGAAATATATGCAATATATACTCTATTCTTGGCAGATTATAATAGTTAGTAGACAGCTAAGCTAATCAGTTATAGAAAGAGCAAGAAAAGTATTGTAACTATGCAATATGATGTGCTTTAATATGATAAATATGTTTCTATATAGAACCCTATATCTGTACAAAAATTATTTGTTTTATCAATTATAATAAATTCGAATCAACTGCTGTAGCTGAGCTCAAACGTGGCACAAGTCTTAATATAATGAGAGAGGGAGAGCGTAGGGTACTACAGTAGGGTGAGCCCATCTCTATCCCCCCTTTGCGTATCATAGCAGCCAAGTCAACTCAATTGAGCCTCTAGAAATGCACTTCTCATTACGAATACGCGAGATTGCTGTGGATTTATGCAGATTACTTGAGCAGCAGCAGCAGCAGCAGCAGCAGCAGCATCAGCAGTGGCAGCACTGGCAGCTTCAACATCAGAAGCTGCATTTCATTTCGTTGGCAACGCAAGCAATGTGGCCAGGTTTAATAATGCGCAGCAGACGTAGCAAACAAACCCCCGGCAGAGGGCGCGGCAGTGTGGCGGCGCTGTGACTGCGCCTGGCGTCGACAAGCAAAATAACTTTAAATTAATTAAAAAGCGCATGCAAAAATGTGTTTTAAATGCGCGCGCGCTCGCGCGCAACGTTGACAACAAAGACAGGAGAAAGAGGGTGGAGGAGAAGGAGAAGAAGAAGAGGAAGAGGCAAAAGACAGAGGGGGAGGGGGATGGCTGTGTAAAGCAAACACAGCGACATGTACAGCAACTGCTTGCGCTAGCTAAGGAGCACGACGACGAGCACGACGACAGGGGGCGCATCAATGTCGCGGAAATTAATTGAAATGAAGGCTGGAATTTTGTGTGACTTGAGGGCGGGGCAAAAGGATGTGCAAGTGGGGGTGTAATATAATGAAGATGTCTAGAGGGGTTTGAAGCAGGAGGGAGAAAGAGAGTGGGCGAGACAGAGGGAGTGCTGGAACTGCCCACAACGAGCACACTCATGAAAATTGTAATTAATGCGCTTTGCCAGCGATTTATGATTGCCGATTGTGTCCAGTGGCAGAGGCAGAGGCAGCAGGATGTGGCAAATGTCGAGAGCTTAATGCAACATTATCGCATGCCCTCTCGCTCTCACACGCCCTCTCTCTCTTTCTCTCTCGCTCTCCCGCTCTCAAATGAAATTAAGCAAATAAATTTGCGAGGCGGATTAGAGACGGAGTGGGAGAGAGCGGAACGTTGCAACATTTTGCGGCTTAGCAGAGCTATCTTTTGGCCTCCGAACTGGCTGCTGTCTGCTGCTCTCTGTGGGCGTGGCCGGCTTAGTGGCCATGCCAGACGCCCCAGAGAGAGAGAGAGAGGGAGAGAGAGACACCAAGAAAATTGCACACGTTTTCCAAAGTTTCCACTACGAGTTGCAGTTGGGCAATTAAAATGTGGCGCCACCTCAAGCTGCCACAGAAAGAGAGAGAGAGAGAGAGAGAGAAGGAGAGAGAGAAATATATATAGAGGGGGGAAGAGAGAGAAAGAGACCGAGCGACAAAGCCGCAGACAGACAAAACACACAACAAAGGCCAAAAAAAAAAGTGAAAAGCGAACAAAAGAATAAACCCAGAATCCCAATGAGAATGAGAATGCGAAAAGGTTTTTTGCATCCATTTGATAAATTAAAAATTAAATGACATTTGGCGAATGGATTTGGTATAAAATCAAAATGAAATGGAAACTTCACATAGTCGACAGTCGCGCATGAATACAAATAGGTTGGCGAAAAACGAGAGAGAGAAAAGCGAAAAATCCACAGAATCCACTTGAAAAACTTAAATCGGCGATTTAAATTTCGTTTTAAAAGCGAATCGCAAATTTGCGGAGAGTGAAAGCGCGTTTTTTTAAAGCTTTTCAGAGTTATAATGGGATAAATGTGGCTTTAGATCGACTCGGAATCGTTGTATATATGCCACATGCTGATTTCATGACTCGTAAATATGCAGGGTCTACTGGGATGGTCGTAAAAGGTACAAGGGAATCAAAAATCGAACCGATGTCTGTATGAACACACAGATCTCAGCTATTAAAAGTGTTAAAGACACACAAATTGGCATGTAGCTTCCTGTATATCATATATAGAACGAGCTTATTTAAAATTTCAGATGCCATGACTGTAAGACCCTCGAGAGCGCTTCTAGTCCAACCACCTCAAAGGGTTTACTACTCTCGGGTGCGCCTGTAGTTTTCGTTACTTATTTAACTCACTTAACAAACTTCACTTTCTATCGCAGCTTAATTTCTAGAGCACTACCTTATCTAGTAAGTAATCTCGCTCTCTCTCTCTCACACACACTCTCTTGCTGTCTCTCTCCCTCACACACATGCTGTAACTGCGCGTTAATCTCTTACTTGAATCATTTAGTTTTTGCGGCCTGCTTGAACATGCACATGTATCTGCCTAGGTTTCCCTCTCTTTCTCTATACATATATCTCTATCTCACTCTTACCTACTTTTGGCAAAACTAAGTACTAACTGACTCAAATCCCCTGCCTGTGGGTGGCTTCTTCTTGTTGTTGTAGCTAAAGTACATTAAAACTGAGCAAAACCTAAATAAGTAAAGGAAAATCTGTTCTTATCTCCCTATCCCCCTCCCTCTTGCACTCGTACGCTATGTCTATTTCTTTTTAACATGTTTTTCTTCAATTCTTTTTCCATTGCAGGTGAGTGCAGTTTCCCGCTGCTTGACCCAAGAGGAAAAGTAGCCAAAAAATCAACTTGTTTTTTTTCATCTTCTTCTACTCTGGGTAAGAAAAGTATTTTGTATTATTTCGATGGCTCAGCTGGGTAAATATCCTGTAAATTAAAATACCCTTGAGAGCTGTGAGCTGTGCTAGTGATGAAACTTATCACACAACAATCGATAACAGCGATAGTTCGATTACTTTTGTTTGTTAGAACCTAAAAGGGAATGGATCCATTGGATTTTGAATGTATCGATAGTAAAATCATTATTGTATATACTTCTTGTTTTTCGCTTGTTTTTCTTAAAATATCGATTGTTTTGAAAAATTTTACAACACTGCTTTATATGGTGATCGCCTACAACACTTGGGTAAAGCAACAATGATAAAAATTAAATTAGTTTAGCTTGGCAATCAGATATAATCGTTGGTATGGAAGTTTTCTGAAGGAAAAATGAAGAGATTGTTAGTGCAGAAAATCTTTTTGGGCAATCACAGGGTATGCAGCGAGTCGAGCTTCAAAGTTCCTTTTGGCTTTCCATATAGAAATTGTGTGTGTGTTTCGTCGTCTCCTCGTAATGATAATGCACAAAAATTATGCTAATAGCTTAATGCCGGCCCACTTAAGCGCTAAGACAGCAGCGACCGACGGCGACAACAGCAGCAGCAGCAACAACAACAGCAACAACAACAGCAACAGCAGCAGCAACAAATGATGCTGCAATTGTTGTTGCTGGCCAAAGTTGGCTATGGCATTTGGTGGCCGTTGACAGGCGCCATTGGGCACTTGAGGCAAGACAAGGCCCGCATTGGACTTTTGTCGTCGCACTCTTGGCAGCTGTGGCCAAGACAGGGGGAGTGGCAAGGCAGAAAAGGCGTTGGGCAGAGGGAGTGGCAGCCAGCGAAACAACACAAGAAATGGGCGCAAGTGTTTTGCTTTCAACTTGGCCAAGATTAATATGTCGACAGGGACACTGGTCACCAAGTGGGAGAGAGACAGCGAGCGAGAGAGAGAGAGAGAGAGAGAGAGAGAGGGGCAGCAGAAGCCACTGCGACTTGGCATAATGTAAGCAGCTGCGGCGGTAGGCGTGGCCAAAAGTTATGGCTTAAAGTTTCTTCTTGCATTGCCCGAGGACAATTGAAGTGGAATACATGAGTATGTGAGCCAAGGCAAGAAACAGCTTGAGAGAGAGAGACAGCAACAGCCAAAACTCTCAAGACAAAAGAGAAGAAAGAGAGAGAGAGAGAGAGAGAGAGGGAGGCAGGCAGGCAAAACTTGTCTTCAAATTAAAATTGAAATTTTTTTGTAAAAACGAAAAAAAACGAAATCAATTTGCGCAAAGTTTTGTACAAAAGTTGAGAAATAAATCGGAAGAATGAAGAGAAAAAGCGAGAGAAAGAGAAAGAGAGGAAAAGCCAAAGAAAGTGAAAGAAATGAAGAGAAAAAGGATATAGGATAGCGGAAAGAGCGCAGGAAATACTTAAGGGGTTTGAGGGAAAAGGATCATAATAAAATGATCTTCAGGAAGAAGATAAGAAATCTAGCTCAAAAAGAGCGAGTAGGACAAAGAGAGAGCAAAATAATATAGAGACAGATATATATATATATATATATATAGACATAGAGATTTATAGACATCGGGAGAGACGTCTAGACAGAGAAATAAAAGAGAAAGATGAAAGGGAAGAGCAAACCGCGTGACAATACAAATTGGCTTAGCCGAAAGGAAGACCAAAGCAAGGGCAACAGTAAAGAGGCGAAAGTGAGGAACAGGCAGAGAGAGAGAGAGAGAGGTAAAGAAAGAGTGAGCAGCACAAAGTGCAACAGAGATGGGGCGTATCGTTATCAGGGCAAACAAGGCTAATCTCGTAGATGGAATAACAATCGCTGAATTAGAACAAAGCAGAAGGAATGACAATAAGCGCAGAGATGGCAAGGACGACGAAGAAAGGCAGAGTGGAGAATAGGAGGAGAGTGAGAGGCAGAGAAAGAAGTGAAGTTGATGAATGAAACAAATGAAAGTTGCTAAAAAAAAACTTGCAAAAATGTGATACGCAATGCCTCAAAATGTTAACGAGCAAAAGCAACAACAACAACAACAACAACAAAGAGGAAAATAACAACAAAAGCAGCAAGAAGAAAGCCAAAGAAGAAGAAGAAGAAGGGGGAGAAGAAGAAGAAGAAGGGGGAGAAGAAGAAGAAGAAGAAAAAGAGGGAACCATTTAAGCGCTGCGTCAGCAAAAGCAACGATATTTTAAGTACAGCAACGGAGGGAGAAGAAGCTGAAGCCGAAGAGGAGCAGCAAGAAAGGATGTGAGAGGTTAGTGAGAAGAGGCTGGGAAGAGGCTAGGAAGAGGGTAGGAAGAGGGTAAGCAGAGGGCAAAGGCCTGGCATCCGAAAGGGGTCACAATAACGACCAAATATCCATCAGCAGCAGCAGCAGCAGCAGCGACAGCGACAGCAACAGCAACAGAGCGCACTTTCCCGACAGAGCTATCCCCTCCCTTCTAGCCCCTTCCCATCCCCGCTTCATCCCCCCTGCCTTGCACCCCTCTGCCTCTCCATGTCACACCTCTCATCTCTGAAGCGAAGTCAACCCAAAAGGAAGGCGTGGCCGCTGACGACAGCAACGAAAAATGCATTAGCCAAAAACAGAAAAGCGTAGGAAAATAAAAGAAAGCAAAAGAATGTGAAACAAAACAAAAAACAGCAAAGCAAATGCAGAGAGAAGGAAGAGGAAGCAGCGGCAAAGCCAGAAGAAGCGAAAACTTACGCTCGAAATGCAACAAGACGATGACGCAGGCGATAAAGCCAAAGACGGAAGCAGACAGAAAGAGTAGAGTATGCAGGGAGGGGAAGGGGGGAGAAGGGGCAAGGGTAAACGGATGTCAAAGCCAAAGAAGGGCGAAAGGATACGCAAAAGGGAGGCGGGAAATGATTTTGAAAATCACTCGCAATGCCAACGGGAAAAGTGCCGAATCAGCCGAAGAGCAAATATTAAATGATTCGCAGCAGATTTAACAGTCCTACCCCTCCCCCCTCCCTGCTCCTGCATATGCTCCAGCTTATATGTGTGTGTGTGTGTGCGCGTGTGTGTGTGTGCGTCTGTGTGTGTGCGCGCTTTGGGGCATGACCGTAGCCACAGTTAAAATGAAAAGTGCAGCCAAAGAATGTGAGCAAACAAAACTACGAGACACGTAGATTAGAGGCAAGCAAAGGGTATGCGACGCCGCAGATACCCTAGAAAAATCGATAAATAGTTTTACAACAATTTAGTGAAAATTGCAAGGCATAGCTGCAGTTATCGATGGTCTAAGCCTAAATCAATGCGATAAATTAAATCATGCCATAATTATCGATTATTTTGCTTTAGTTTATTTAATGCAAGAGCAAAGTCTATGACAGCTATCGATAATTATCGATTTTTTTGCTTAAGATATTAAAACAAGAGCAATGTCTTTCTATCGATAATTATCGATTATTTTGCTTTGTACACAATGTATACACCCCATCATAGATGGCAATTGCAATTGCTGAGCATTCAAACATCACACACCCAATGCAATGTGCAGCTAAGCGGAACTGGACACACACACACAGGCACACACACTCACACACTCTGACATATACACACATACACTCTCTCTCGCACACACACACACACAGCTGTCGTTTAGTGGCAGGGACTGAGGCTCAAAGGAAGCGCATTTCAATGCAAGCGTGGCACACACAATCACAGCCATCGGGGAGTTCATTTCATTGGCATTATGATGGACCCGGCTCAGTCTCAGAGGCTCCAGCAGCTCCGGCACCGGCTCTGGCGTCGACAAGTGTATTCAAAAGGTGCCAGGTCCAGGGGCAGGCTCTCTCCTGTGGGGATATCCCAAATTTCACAACGGAAATGACCAACAGCATAGGTAGTGGGGCGAATGGGAAAGAGAGGGAAGAGGGAGGGAGAAAGAGATAGACTGAGTGTGAGTGGAAGTGGGGGAAACTAGAGTTCGAAATGGATTATTGTATGCTCTAACTTAAGGGAAAATTGCTGGCAAATTATTTTTAAAACTATCGATTATAAAGAAATGCCTATCGATTATAAAGAAATGCCTATCGAATATAAAAAATTGCATATCTATTATTAAGAAATGCCTATCGATTATAGAGAAATACCCATCGATTGTCTATAAAATACTGTGGGTAGTCAATTAATCATATGATCTATCAAGGGAGGTTTCTAGAATCATTCCTAAACCTTCGATATTAATATCGATAGTAAAATTACTATAAATTACTTGAAAGTGTATTATAAACAATTTCCATGCTTTATATACGATCTATCGATTACAACTAACAA
Source organism: Zaprionus kolodkinae (assembly GCA_018901885.1). NCBI lineage: Eukaryota > Metazoa > Arthropoda > Insecta > Diptera > Drosophilidae > Zaprionus > Zaprionus kolodkinae. The sequence goes on along the minus strand of JAEIFM010000159.1, from coordinate 83,864 downwards.
CTAAGGCAACTATCGATAAGTTTCCCAAATCTGGTAGTGATTTGACTTCAAGCAGTACTAGATGCAGCCAACTGCATATTATAGTGAAGCTATCCTACTAAAAAAAGAGTAGACATTTTTGGGCAAGGCAAGGAACATTCAGGGGAGCGTATACGAAGGGGGCGTGGCAAACGTAGAGCTCACTGACCGCATCACTACGCTGCAACTACCAACGATATTCACATCATTTTTTGTGCCGCTTTATAGTGGAGCAGCAGCAGCACGAACTGAAGTGAATTTGAGTTCTATTACGAGACACACACACTACTCTACACACACACACACAGACACACCAATACAGCGAGTGGCACACACATTTGCCACATCAGCAAATGATGTGAAAATGTCATTTCCAGGCAACGAACGACGGCGACAGAAGGCAGAAGGCAGAAAGAAGGTAGTAGAGCCGCAATTGGATGCCCGAAATTGGAGACCAGCTGAGCTGTCGATGGGCGGCTGCTGCTTTTGGCTATCAAATCACTGCCATACACACACACACACACACACACAGACACACACACACAGCAATTGACAGCATTGCCGTGCAGTAAATTTGCGGCAAGCGACGAGCAAAAAGCGCACAAAGTACGAAACTAATGATGGGTAAAGGCAAGCCTGCAGGGGGGGGGGGCGGCAGGGCCAGAGGGCGTGGCACAACGATTGAGCTTATCAAATTGACCATGCATGTCACAGTCGTCTACCCCATAGATGTGTGTGTGTGTGTGTGTGTGGTGTGGTGTGGCGAGGAAACAAATCAAATTTAATTGAAGCATTTGCCAATTCGCATAACACGTACTAAGAAAGGCGACAAAGCATGCCACTTGCTGCACGCAGAGATACCCATTATTGCAATTATATGTAGAGAAAATACTTCTACATATATTTAGGTGTTATATATGCTGTAAAAACTGTAGTATAGATTGGTTTATATATCCACAAATTTTATTTTATTTGCAACCTATTTTTAATTTTTATACATTTTTACTTTTTATTTTTCCACATAACTGACTTGTGCTATATAAAGATAAATCAAGCAATTTACTAACTCTTTTGAGTGTAATTTATGATTAACTATATAATAAACTAATACAGATCGTTTTAAGCTCTGACTTGAAGTTGCCAACAAAAGTTTTCTTAGTTTTTTTTGCGCTCTCAACGTTGCTATAGTTTATAAAGTTCTTCAGCTCAAATTTGAGTAGTATTATTAACTGTTTAAGTACCACAACAACCCCACAAATACCCTGCAAAGCTGCCCGCAACTAACACTCTTTCCCTCTCTCTCTCTCTCTCTCCCTCATTCTCTGATGAGGTCAAAGGCATTTGCGGGCAAAGTGCGTGGTAAACGATGCCACTTAAGCACATAAAAACAACAATTTATGGTTAAATGAAGGCGTACTATGTACAACAGTGGGCGTGGCACATAACATAGAGAGTGTGTTAGGGTGTGCTTGGGCTAATTCCCTTCCCCCCCCCCTTCCGCAACTAAGAACAGAAAAAATAGAAGAAATAAACGTCACTGAACAAGGCGAAAAACATAGCATATCTAAAAGGGCAGAATTTCTATGACTTTGTTTTCGTCGAGCTGGGCAAATGTTTGATTGAATGAGAGGCACTCTAGCATGGGGAGAAGGGAAGTAAGGAGGAGTGGAAGGGGAGTATAGGTAGTCGGATAGTTGAGGTTATCAAGGCAACGAATTGGAAATGAAAACGTAGGCAAAGGCGAAGGCGCAGGCTTATGTCGTTGCTTTTGAATTTGGTGTCTTCATTTGCGCCACAGCTGTCTGTGTGTGTGTGTGTGTGTGTGTGGGCACACTGGCACTGTGTGTGTGTGTGTCTGTCTCTGTATTTGTGTCTGTGTGTGTGGTGCTTGTGCACTGCTTATTGAGTTTTCTTTTTGCCTTTGCTTTCGTTTTGATTTTCTTATTCGTTTGCCATGTTTCTCGTGCATTGACCTGAGTGTGAGACAGAATGGGTGTGTATTTGTGTGTGTGTGTGCTGTTCGGTTGTACAATTAATTTACCGATTTACTTAATTTCTTTTCTTTTGCAAAGATTTTGCGGCAAAAGCGAAGGGAAACCCTAAATCCTTTTTCCTATATACTCCTCCCAATCTTTGCCTTGTGTTACAGCCAATTAGCCGAAAAGGAAGAGCAAAGGGATGAGGTAGGAAAGAAGGAGAATGGGAGGAAGTGAAAGCAGGACCAAGAGAGAAAGAGAGCGAGTGAGGAAAAGGCGAAACCGCTGTCATGATAGATGTCTGATTGTTGTCCCAAGCTTAGCTGGCTTTCCCAACCTCCCCCCCTGCTGTGTCTCCTCCTCCTCTTCCTCCGCTCTCTAAATAGCATACGTGCGCGGACTGCTTTAGTTGCCCACTCGGCTCCATTACGTGCCACACGCGGCGTCATCACGACCTCAATTTGACTGCAGCTCGTTGGGGTTTTTCGGGGGAAATGTAAAGTGAATACAAGTTTGAATCACATTTGAGTACACACACTTTTCTGTTACTAATTGCTAAATAATTTCACGCGGCTTTTACCGGCTTATTATTACACCAATTTGTGGGTTCTTTTGCGGTTAACAAACTTGTTGTTGTTTTCGCTTTTGGGATTGTTGCTCAAAAGTTTGCGCGAACACAAAACGAGTTTGAAGGGAGATGAAAAGTTTTTGCTTCTCTAACTCAGCTAAGCTGAGACGGGGCACACACACACACACACACGCACACATACAGTGCACATGCCACATGGCACTCCCCCTGGCGGCAGACAGATCAAATTGCACAAGTTCGCAATGAAATAGAACTCCACGCACAATATGAATTCATTTGTTTTTGCCTAGCAGAAATAAGCTAAGTGCTTTGACAACTACGATTTGTTTGTCCATAAAAGCCAATTGAAATGATATACATACTCAGGTTACCTATCAAAAAAAGCTCATTGCTTTAATATCGTTTGTTTTCTGTTATTTTACAAAAGCTAATTGCTCTCATCGTAAGTTGTGTTCTTTTTCTAATGCATTTTCTTACTTGTCTCTCTCTCTTCCGTTTCCATCTTGCTACTCTTTCGGGCTCTTTAACCCTCACTTTGCTCTCTTCCTTTGCCTGCCTAATTGCTGGCAGTGCCGCTCTATTGGCCACTCTTGACTCGTTTGGGGTCACAAGATTGTTGCCTGCTTGAGAATTTGTCTTAGTAACTTTTTTTTTCTTTGCCGTTGCTTTTGATGAAATTTGAAATTCCATTGCAACTTGTAACGGGATAAGAGAGAAAGGAGGCAAAGGGCAAACAGTCAACTGGCAGGCAAAATGGCAAGTTTCATTTGTATCAAAGTTGTGTGTATGTGTCTCTGTGTGTGTTGCGTTTTCATTAAGTTTGCTTCAAAGCGGATTCAAGAGTCAACAGAGAACCAGCTTGATTTGCATTCGTATGCCATGTGCCATGTGCTCTGCATATGCGTGTATCCTTAGTCCTGTTACCATTTACTCCGAGCAGAGACCAAGCCCGTAGCCCGGGTCTGTCTGCCATTGGAGTTGGCATTGAGAAGCAACAAATGGTGCGTAAGAAATGCTTTAATAAACATGGACAAATTTCTGCCTTTTGCATGCTTTTTATGCCGCAATACCCCGCAAACACACAGTTTATAAAGCGGGTATGCTTGGCTGTTGCTAAGCTCTTTTAGTAGTGCGTGCAACAGGGTATATGCTAGTCGTGCTGCTGTGTTGCTTTAGGGTTATTTTTTTTTTTTGGGAGGGAGAAGCTACCACGTTGCCATTTCCGCATCATTTGTTTTTCGGCCAGTAGCAAATACTAGATCGGATCGGATCGCTTAAGTCTTTAACTTGCAGTCTGTGAAAAAGTATTATAGGTTTTTATGGGTTGGCAAAGTAAGGAGCAGGAGGGTAGAGGCTAATAAATATTTAAGCATGTAGGGTGGCAGTAGGGGGGGGGGAGTGGGGCAGGCAGATAGTAAGCTCGGCAAAAATATGTGCAGGCGGTAACAAACGAGCGAGCAAACGAGTTGAGTAAATCAAGCCGCACTTCCGCTTCAAGCTGCACTTGAACGCACACAGAGAGAGAGAGGCAAAGAGAGAGGGAGAGGGAACTGCAGAGAGGCATGGGAATGCACAGAGAGGTAGAGGAAGGTCTAAAAAGGCAGAGAGAGGCAGAGAAAGGCCCAGCGAGGTATAGGGAAGTACAGAGGGGTAGAGAGAGAGGAGAGGTAGAGAGAGAGAGAGAGAAAAAGAGAGAGACAGACTGGCAGAGAGAGGAACGCAGCGAGTGCAACGGCTGCTGTAATATTTTGTATTGCCTGCTTTTAGGCGCACAAATGAAGCCGCAGCCCAGACCAGTCCGACCCAGCCCCAACCCCAGCCCCAGTTGCTATTGTGTGCTGCTCCCTCTCTCTCTCTCTCTCTCTCTTTCTCTGTGCAACATGCCACACTGCTTGTTGCTGCTGTTGCTGCCACTGTCTGCAGCCTTCTAACTGAATGAGAGCCTTGGCGCGTTGACTGATTTCGAATGGATTTTCATGTTTTGCATTTTGCGAGAGACACACACACACACGCACACGCACACACATGGAAAATCCCCAAAGGTGCAAAATAGCGCACACTTCAAGCAGCCAAGCATGTGCACATTTCTGTTTTCTGTGGCAGCTACCCTGCCCCCCTCTTTACCCCTCTGTACCCCTCTATATTCCCCTTCCCGCTTGTTGTTTTTGCGTGACGCGCTTGGCTTCCTTTTTTGTTTCGCTCACATGATGCATGTTTACCTCCCTCACCGCTCCCCCCAAACAAGGCCAACTGATGGCTTATCAAGCATACCCTGTGTATACCCTGTACAATATGCAAATACTGCCTGCTGTTCATTAATTAAGCTTAGCTGGGAAAGGGGCAAAAAGAGTCAGAGAAGAGACGAGACAAGATGAGATTGAAATGGAAATGCAGTTTGCCCTGGCTAATGTCATATTACGTTTGTTAGGGCATACGCTAGTCGTGCATGCCCCATATACACTACCACGTAACATACTCACTTATGCTGCCGCTGAGCACAAAACAAACAAGACAAGGAAACAACAGGAACAAGAAGACAGTAAAAGCAAAGGAGTTGCAAGAAGTTGCAAGACAGAGAGAGAGAGAGAGCAAGAGAAAGAGAGAGAGAGAGAGAGAGAGAAGGCGCAGCAGGGGCAAACTTAACGATGTGCTTAAGCGGAAAACAACGTTTTGTTGTTGTTGTTGTACGCCTTGCATTGGCATTGTTTGGCGATTTTCGAAAAATATTTTCACAGTTATTGCAGCCGCGGCACGCGTCGTCGGTAGACAAGACTTTTTTTTCTCACGTCTGCCTGTTCCTTGGTCTTTGCTTGGCGCCAATTGCATATGCTTGGCTAAATCCGATTCCAATGCCTTTTCCCCGTAGGCCAAAACCCGTTCTCTGCCTCCTCCTTGTTCCACTTCATTCCTTCTCTGGGGCTTTCGACTTATTGAGGTGTTAAGCCAAACATTTCAGCCACACACCTTTGTTGCCCATAGTCCACTTGCCTGGGTGTCCTCCTGTGTGCTGCTGTTGCTGCTGCTGCTGCAGATTTATGTTGAGCCAACGCAGCGTATACTTGATGTGTATATTTATGTGCCTTGGGGAGTTGTACACACACACACACACACACACACACGCGGTGTACAAATGGAAGCGAAACTAATGAATTCAGTGTGCTCGCTCTCTCTCTCTCTCTCTCTCTCTGCTACAGCCAAGCTTCTGTCTGTCTGCCACTCCCTCTGCCGGCAGACAGATCAAGATGCACAAGCTCGCAGCGGATACTCCACACAAAATTAATTCATTTGCCTTGCTTTGCAAAACTAAGCTAAATGCTTTGACAACTACGATTTGTCCGCCCATAAAAGCTAATTGAAATGATAATAATCTCTGAGGTTGCTTATTAAAAAAGCTTCTTGCTTTAAAATCAGTTGCTTTCTGTTTATTTCAAGAAAGCTAATTGCTGCGACAAGAAGTCATACTGCATTTCAGCTTTCAGTGCGACTGATCTACTACTGTTGCATAGCAAAAGCTAAGTGCTATGACAGAAATAGAAATTAATTCATTGCAACGAACTCTTGTTTTAATGCAATTGAACAAAATGGCGTCACTTTATCAGCCATTTTTTTTCTCGCTTCTTTGATTGCCATTTAATAATGCAAAGCACGCACACACACAAAAAAAAAAAACAATGCGCAAATAGAATGCAATTAATTGAACAGCAAATTAACAATGAAAACACGCCTCTAACTGTAAATTGTAAACTGTAAAGCAGTTTGTGTAAATGGAGGTTAAATTACACCGCAGCCTGTGTGTGGGAGGGTACAGTACGGCACGAATGGCTCATTAGACCGCTAGAGGAATGCAATTATTTGATGGTCGTGAATTGTCAACATAATTAAACAAGCTTTTGAGTTGTGTGTAGCACACACACACACACACAAACACACGCACTTATACACTGTTAAGTGCACATTCAAAAGGCACTCGTGGAAGTGTCCTTGACTGAGGACAGTATGGAAATTGTTTTTGGCAAAGTGCACAATGCACTTGACGACTGTCACGACAAAGGGTCGAAAGGGAGGGGAGGTCGGACAGACAGATGGACATGAATGGGCATGTACTTGAGCCGCTTGTTGTGCGCTTGTTTTACATGCAATGTGCGGCGTGCATAACTATCTATGTATGTATATGTGTGTGTGTGTGTGTGTGTGTCTGGGTGTGTGTGTGTGCGGCCAACGAGGGCAATGTGAAAACAACAATAAAAATTGTCCTTAAATGAAAGAAAATGAGGACAATTGCAACAACTTTCCGGCAATTTTATATCTAGCAATTTTATATATGTAACTGTAGTTGTAACTGTAACTGTAACTGTAACTGTAACTGCGACTGTATTGTGTATTGAAACAATGTCATGCTATTATTGTTGTTGTTGTTTTGGTTGCTATTGCTGCTGCTGCTGCGGCTGCTTTGGGTCAGCTGCGCAGAGGCGGCAATAAAAATTTGTCCTGCGGTAAATGAAATGGATACCAATTGCAATTGCGATTGCGATAACCGAGCCATCAGTTGGCACACACAGACACACACACACACATGTGTCTGCTACACCCACATGCTGTGTGCGCAAAAAAAATAAGTGAAATACAAAAAATTGTGCCAAAAAATAAAGTTACACTGGGTCGAGGTCAGTCGGACAAACCTGCCTTATTGCCCAGCCTTCTCCTTTGCACTTCCCCCTCCGCCCCTATTGCCTATTTGTAGCCATATTGTTTCTCAGTGCGCCTTCCGTTTCCGTTTCTGTTTCTGTTGCTGTTTTTTTTTGGGTTCCAATTCCGTTTGTTGCCTTTCGATTTTGCACTTGTGGCAGCCTGTGGCGGCTCCATTAGTTTTTTAATATCATCAGCAGCAGCAGCAGCAGCGTGTGCGCGCGCGATGAGCAAAAGTTGTCGAGACTTTTTACTGGGTCAATTGCTTGGGTAGGTGAGGTGAAGAGGTGAGCAGTGGGAGTGACAGGGGAGTAGGTACTGCTTGTAAGGATTACCAGCTGTGATGCCTAATTAACAAAAGTCCTGCAAACGCAAACGGGAAGAGAGAGAGAAATTGAATGGAAAGTTTGTTCCCGTGAACTTTGACACGATTGCGGTGGCACACACACAGAGAGAGAGACTGAGAGAGAGCTACGTTGCCCTCGTTTCAGTTTGCCATACTCTCTTCCACTCTCGCTTTGTCTCTGCCTGCTCTCGCTCTCTCTCTCCCTCTGTTAGTAACTGTGTCAGGTAATTGCGAAATACGTTCAATAAGCAGGTCAGACTGGCACACACACACACACACACACACACGCACTGCAAGTGTCACTTGTGCTGCATAATTGGCATATCAATTGCTTGGGGTATACGCTTCCCTTTCCGCCTCCCCCTCTTCCCCGCTCCAGACTCCTCTGCTTAACTTGCCCTAAGCATGTCTCAGCTGCAGTCGCTGCCATTGCATGCATAATTAACTTTGGCTCGCCGCTACTGCTTCCTCTCCCTCTTTCTCTCTCAGTTCCTCTTCCTGTCCCTCTCTCGCCTTATCTCTGTCTGGCTTTTTTGCACACTTACCCCAAAAGCCATTGGCAAATTTTGAGTTTGGCCAATGCGTAATTTATGCGGCACTCGAAATGAAATCGTGCGAAAAGCAACCAAATTCGTTTTTCCTTTCTTCCTCCCCCCCCTGACAGGCCTGGTCAAAGGCGCGCAGTCTGCCGGAAGTGGGTGCCACAGCCAACCGCCTCTCCCCCTCATCCCTAAAAGAAAATAAATTTATTAAGTTTGCCCGTCTGAAGTCAACGAACTTTGTTCGTATATGTGTGTGTTTGTGCCATGCGGCGTATACGTAATGCGAGTGTATTGCAAGTGCTCTTGAGAGTTTCTTTTTAGAGAAAGAGAGAGAAAAACATTGAGCTGCATTGAGAGCGCAGTGTTAATGAGCTCATTAGGAGCGTGGTAGATTGAAGAGAGAGGGAGTGAGCAGGAGAAGAGAAAGAGAGCGAGAAAGGCAGCCGAAACGTTGGGAAATTATCTTGAATTGCACTTGAGAAATGCTTGAAAATTGTAGAAAATAATTGCTCGATGTGAACGATAATAATGACAAACACACATGTGCACACACATACACGGGCACACAAACACACACAGAGAGCGATAGACAGAGAGAGAAAGACAGAGAGAGAAAGACAGAGAGAGACAGCTGAAAAAGTTAAGCCGCAATCGAGAAAGTTGTGAGAAATTTGAGAAATTTCTGTTGATGGAGCTTAGCTCAGTTCGTACAGCTAATATAGTGGCTGGATCTTAAGTCAAGGGGGCTAACGATTGGTGAGAGGTAGGAGGAGTAGGAAGAGGAGGAATCGTAAGAGCTGGGTAGGCGGAGCAATTCGAGCAGCGCTTGCTGCGACCACTCGACGTTATTGCTAAGGCAATGCAAGATATGCCGATATGCCGCCAGCTTCCTCTGACTCTGCCACTCTCTTAGTCTCTGCCTGTTTCTCTCCAAATCTTCCTATGCCACTCTCTAGCACTCTTTGCCCCTCTCTCTCTCTCTCTCTCTCTCTCTGCCCTGTCTGCCCGTCTCGCTCGACCAACTTGAGGGCAATCAAAGTATTTCGAGCGGCCAAGACGAAGTGCTCTTGCCCCTGCTCCCTGCTCCCTCCCTGCTCCTGCTTCCCTTCTGCTCCAGCCAGTCGATTTTAGGGGCAGCATAAATATTAGCCAGGCGTTGCCTTGCGACGACGTCTCAGTCATTTAAAGGTTGCTGACGTTCTCTGCTGCTGATTATGCCATGGTCCCCTCCCCTCCCAAAGCTGTCAACCGCTTAACCCGGCAGCCACGCCCCCTACTCCCCTCCCCGCTGGCAGTCGTCTAGCGCACAATGAATTAAATGAATCTCAATTTCCGTTTGGTTTGCGGTTAAAAGCCGCAGCCGTCCTCAGCTGCCTCAAGCCTCGTGCCTCGTGCCTCGTGCCTCATTCCGTGTGCCTGCTCCTCCACTGCCTTGCAGCAAATGCAAATCCTGCTTCAGCGCAAAATGAAAACAAGCCGAAAAAGTCTCACAACAAGAACAAGAACAACAAAGTAGTGCCGCATTCCCATCTCTTCGACTTGCCAACTCCGACTCCGACTCCATTTGAAGTTGAACTGATTCTCTCTCTCTCTCTCTCTCTCTTGGAGCAGGCCGTAAATTGCTGCAAGATGCCCGCGCAGTGAGCTGCGATTTTACAGCCAAACTTTTGTGCCGGCAAAGCGGCAAAACTTTTAAATACCCCTTACCCAGCACAGCCCGGGTCCCCACAATCCTCCAGCCGTACCAGGAGCAAGCGAGGAGCAGCATGTCATGCCAGTTGTCGAGGCCAGCAGCAACGGATCAGGCCAGAAACATTGCGTTCCATTTGGTTCCGTTTCATTCTGCAAGCTAAGAAGGGGAGTGCAGGGTGCTGGGGAGCAGGGCAGCAGCAGGGGAGTTGGCCAAAGTCAAGTCGCAGCGTTTGGGGTCGACACAGGGTCGCGCAGTCGGTCTGCAAAACTTTTGCGATTTGTTTGCGCGAAATAAACGCGACGCAGATAATTTGCGCAAAAGTTCTGTTAGTCGCAGTCTTCACCGTCTCCTGCCTTCCTTGCTTCCCCATTTTCTTCTCCATTCCCTTCTTTGGATTTGCCTTCCCTATTACCACATTTTCTTCAACTTAATTCCAAAAACCTTTTCCTCCCTTGCTTCCTATTTCAATTGCATTTCCCCTATAAACAGATCGTTGGCTAGGGGATATTTTCACTATAAGAGAGAGAGAGAGAGGGAAGTGGGGAATAGGAGAAGTTCCCTGCTCGCTGTGATTTACTCGTTACTTCTTCATTTGCTTTCATCGATTTCCGCTTCTACTTCAAGTCAATTCTACCTTCTTCCTTCTACCTTCTACCTTCTACCTTCTACCTTCTACCTTCTACCTTCTACCTTCTACCTTCTACCTTCTACCTTCTACCTTCTACCTTCTACCTTCTACCTTCTACCTTCTACCTTCTACCTTCTACCTTCTACCTTCTACCTTCTACCTTCTACCTTCTACCTTCTACTTTCTACCTTCTACCTTCTACCTTCTACCTTCTACCTTCTACCTTCTACCTTATACCTTATACCTTCTACTTTCTACCTTCTACTTTCTACCTTTCCCCTCTCTCCTACCCCAATCATCCCCCTTCCGATCTAGCAAGTAAAACAAGCGGTTTCTTGCTGGCGAGTAGTAGCTCGATCTGTGCTTGTGCACGCTTTCTTTTTAATGTACTTCTCTTCAGGGCGAAATTATAATACAATCAATTTTGGAAAGAAAAAAGGGAAGACGAATTAATAAATATATATATATACTATACTAAATACTATATATCTGCATGATCGGGGTGACACGACACGACACCGAACGAAACAACCCAAGCCAGACGTCAACATGGATGACTGCAAAATGGCGGCAGCTAGACAAAATGGCCGCCTAATACTTGGGCCTCAGCTGCTTGGCAGTGTCGGCCATGCGAGCGAACTCATCGGTTGAGATGAAATCAATGATGGGCAGGCGTGTGGTTAGCGGTACTTCCAGTTCGATCGATGTCTTGGGATCTGCAGCTGGTGCGCTGGAAGCGTTAGCTGCATTTGCAGCATTTGGAATATTCCTTGTACTATTTCCATTGTAATTGTAATTGTTGTAGTTATTGTAATTATTATAGTTATCATAGTCGTAGTTGTAGTTGCCATTGGCCAGAATGTTGCTGCCATTTGTGTTGTTGGTGCCGACGTTGTACGCTCCATTGGCAACGCCGTTGTTGGTGTTACCATTGATCATGTGCACATCCCCAGCTACCTCATAGATACGTTTCCGGCGTAGATTATGCAGGGGTTGCTTCTTATCGAAGTACTTATCCTTGGCGGGCAGTGCGATACGCTTCACTTTGGTCACTTTTTTGCTCATCTTTCTGCGCCCCGTGGCAGCATCACCGCCAGCACCACCACCACCGCCAGCAGAACGTGGCAGGATCAGTGGCTTGGAGCCGACACTTCTTGATTTGCTTTTCAATTTCGATTTGGCGCTGAAGTTGGATTTCTTTGTGCCAGCTCCAGCTCCTCCTCCTCCTCCGCCTAATCTGTTGTTCATGCTCTTCGTTTTCATCCTGGACTTATCCGTTGTCCTGAGCTTTCCCTTGTTCCCCTTCGCTGCTCGCACTGTGCGTGTGCGTGATGCCATTATGGGTATCAGTGCATTGCTCATAAGCATCGATCGTCGTGGTTTCTCTTTGGGTTTCTTTTTGCCTTGAACCTTGACCCGCTTGTTGGGTGATTTACTAAGGGTTTTACGCAGCGATGGGCTGGTCTTGGATTTGTTTACCTTCGACTTGACTTGAACACGTGCAGCAGCAGGAGAAGCAGCAGCGGGCGGCTGCTGTTGCTGCGGTGTCCTCGCTCTGACCTTGCTGCCCACACTGGTCTTTAGGATCGCCATTGTTGCAGTTACACTCTGTTGTTTCCTGATGTTTCTGTTGTTCCTCCGTTACGCTAAACTTCTGTGCGTTTTTTTCTAGTTTTATCTGTGTATCCCGAAAAATTTTGTATACTACTCCAACTGATTGCTTTGAATGAAATGACTAGAGCCGAATGAAACGAGTTGTATGGATTGAGTTGGGTGTTTATTTTTGTTCGCCCCGATGACAGCCTGCTGCGTTGACAGCGAAAGAGAGAGAGAGAGAAGGCGGAAGAGGGGGAGTAGGAGTCAAAGAGGGAGAGAAGAAGTAGAAAAGGCAACATTCACATCTGATCTGCTTGGGAATGTGCCTGCAGCTGTCGGCACTTTGACTGACTGCCTCTCTGTCTCTCTGTCTGTCTGTCTCTCTCTCTGTCTTTCTGTCTGTCTCTCTGTCTGTCTTGGCATATGAACTTGAGCACGTTTTGGCATTCGGCATGCCATTCCTCTCTCGCTCCCTCTCGCTGCCTCTCACTACTTCCGCTTCCTTTCACCGTTTGACTCGTCGAGGTTACAAGTTCAAATGCAGCAGCAGCAGCTCAGGCAATTCAAATCCTCACACACTCGCACTCGCTACATATCTCTCTCATTTTGTAGAGCTGCCATTTTGCCTACACTTCATTCCTTCTCTTTCTCGCTCTCTCTCTCTCTCTCTCTCTGCCTGCTACTTGATTTTGTCTTCCTGTTGTTTGTCTTGGCCTTTGCTTTATGCGCTTGTTTGTTTTACTTTTGGCTCGTGCCAGCAACTGCTGCTTACTGCCTGCCTGCACTTGCCTGCCACCGCCCCCCAGCTGTAACCCCCTGCTTTCCCCTGCTGCCTCCCTGCTTCCCCCTGCTCCCTTCCTGCTCTCCCCTGCCAGGGGGTTACTTGAAATAAACTTCCGTTTGCTTTCTTAGATTTTTTCACTTCGCTCACAGCAAGAAGTATTTGCATATGCTCTCGCACACACACACACACGCATACACGCACACCCTGATGTATGTGTGCGAGTTTTGTCCCCCTTTTTTACAGTTGACTGCGCGTGGCTTGGCCAACATTGCGTATACGCAACATGCGTGGCGGGCAACATTTAAATTCATTTGCCCAATTTCATTGCATACTTTGCGGCAGCAGCTGAGGCAGCTTTCTATTGATTTTTACCACCTGCCCCTCCCCCCGCGGCAGCTGCTGCTGCTGTTGCTGGCAAATGCAACAGCACAACAACAAATAACAACAGCAACAGCAGGGGCAGCAGCAGCAGCAGCAGAGGCAGCAACAGCAGCAGCAGAGACATCAGCAGCAGCAGCACCGACAGCAACTACAGCTAACGATTCATTAATAAGGCACATAAAGTAGACTTCCCCTCTTTGTTGGAAGGGGAAGGGGCGCAATTTCATTGCCTGCTTTAGTGCATTGGGGGAATCTCTGCTAGCGACAACAACAACAACAACAGCAACATTATTTTTTCCTATTTTTTACGAGCACGTGTGCACGTGCTGCTGCTGCTGCTGTATGTGTGTGTGTGTGTGTGTGTGTGTGCTTGCCACACAACTTTCGTTTAGGTTACTGCTTTGCTTTGCCGCATTTTGGTGTCAAGTGTTGCGTATCATTTAATGTGACACACACTCCACAACGAGACAACGCGACACTCGAGTGACAGGCAACACATGTTGTTGTTGTTGCTGCTGTTGCTGCTGTTGTTGCCGTTGTTGCTGCTGCTTGTTTAGTTACTTGCGCTGTTGTCTTGCTGCCTGCTGGCCTCATGCCTGACTCATGCCCCATGCCTCATGCTAATTTGCTGCGCTCAGCAACTCGACAGAATGCACGCAATCTGATTGTCAGCACAAAGAAAGGAAGAGGGAGGGAGAGAAAGAGAGAGAGAGAGGGGGAGAGAGAGAGGAAACCAGGCAGGGGTTGGGGCACGCCTTGGAGTAGGTTAAGCAGAAGTCAAAGGTTGATTAGGTCTTTGATCTAAGCTGCAGTGTGTTGCTGTTGCGTCTTCGAAGGCAGCAAACAGCAAGCACTGTGTATGCCTGTGTGTGTATGTGTGTGTGTGAGTGTCTCATCTCTCAGTTTGGCAAAGTTTTAGCTATTTTCCAGATCTTTAAAGTCGTGTACTGCATATAGACTCTATATATCACATGGCAGTCGCTGGCTTAAGTCTTTCGCAGCATTTGCTGCTCATTTATCTCGCTCTTTAGGGGAGACAAGCTCACTCTATCTATCTCTTTCTCTCTCCTCCTCATCTTTTCTTCCCTTACCTCCCTCTCACTTGCATGTTAATAATGTTAATATGACTTAGGGGGAACGAACCCTTTTTAATTTCCTTTTCTTAGTTCAGTGCAAACTTTGGTAAATTCGTTTCTCATTTGCAGCTGACATTGATTGCTTCATATCTGCTAACTCACCATGATATATGCATGTATGTACATACATACATATCTGTGTGTGTTTATTAAAACAAATATCTCTGTGTGTGTGTGTTTGTGTGTGTGTGTGTTCGTGCTGTTTGTACTGGTCAAGCAATCTATCAGGCTGACTCCACGCAAAAGCCACAAGCAATGCACTATCTATGCCAGAGGGTGTGTGTGTGTGTGTGTAGAACATAGATATGCTCATTTCCTGTGTATGTATGTGCATGTGTCCTGTTCCTGTTACAACTGAGTTATGTTTGCCTGCCGCTAAGCCAAATGTTTAGCTGGCTAACAAATGTATTTCGAAAAGAGAGAGAAAGAGAGGGCGAGAGAAAGAGATAGAATATGTTAAGCGTAAAGTAGTAATATACTATGACTGAGATATATAAAGAAAACCTTATAGATTACGCTCAAAACAAGCAGCAGCTAAAATTTTTCATTTTGCCCAAAAAAGTATACTACAGTTTTTTGCAAATGCGCTTAGACGCATAAAGCAACCATAAAATCCGGGAAACACCTACAAAATTATGTTATATGGAGCGTTTAAAGATTTTTGCTAAATTATTAATTATTTTTACAACATTTACACACATATATGTGCCCACAAATATGGCAACTTTTGCTACAGTCACGGCTAGAAAAATATGCCAAATATTTCAAACTTGCTTACATTTAAAAAGTAATTTAAAAAAATGTTTACAAATTGCTTAAATTGCATACAAGCTGCCAGTGATAATACAAGTCAAACACACATAATATATATTAAAATATGTATGTATGTATGTATGTATATGTGTGTGTGTGTGCCCATTTGCCATGCTGACTTAGCTGCAGCTTATGTTGGGTTTGCAAATGCAGATGAACAAAAACATTAGTTAAGCTGCTTCTCACTTATCAACTGCCAGTCAGTGTCAGCAGGAGGGAGAGAGGAGAAGGGAGAGGCAGGAGTAAGGGGCAGGGAGACAGGGAACAGGGCGGGTAAAGTGTTGTAGACCGCGTAAGCACGTAATACAATTCATAGGAATTTGAGCGTGTTGTCTGATTCCAATTGTTTCACAGACAATAAACGTCATGTGTGGTGATTAGCATTTTGAACTGCACTTGCAGCATAGCAAGGAGGGGTGGGAGGGGAAGGAATGCAGGCAGAGGGCCAGAGAGGGCTGAATGAAGCTGCTAACTCGTCGAGTTTGGCGCTGACAATTTGCTGGTTTTGGTTTGCGCTCGTAATTTGGTTTTGAATGAGGCCGAGACTTGAGATTGTCAGGGCCAGCGAGAGGAAGTAGGAGAGAGAGAGAGAGAAAGAGAGGAAGAGAGGGAGAGATAGTGCGAGAGTGAGTGCATGTGACTGTGATGTGCATGTGCAAGTGAGTGCGCAATGTGAATGTGAATGTGCAATGTGAATCGGCTGGCCGCTTGACTTTATTGTTGTCATATCAAATGTTGAGTGAAATTTATGCTGACATTGCAAAACATATGCCAGGCCAGGGCAGTCACGCCCCTCCGCCCCGCACCCTTGCCCCCTTTACCACCCTTTCTGTGTGCGTGTGTGCGTGCCTGTTGTTGGGCGTGCGCACTTAATTTGATAACATAATATTTAACTAATTTATTTGATATATATTCGCCTGATAAATGACTTTACACAGTTTCCCCCTAATCCCGCCTCCCTTCTCTCGCTGCCTGTAAATGCATTTAAATGTAAATTCAAATGCAAATTCAAATTCAAATTCAAATGCAGCTGCAGCTGCAACTGCCATGGAAATGCAAATGGAAGTCAGGAAGGGAAAACTGTGTAGGGGTGGGCTGAGGGGAAAAGGGAAATGCAATTTATGTCAAAGGCGAAAGCGAGTCGTGTCTGACAAGTGCCAAATAAAATTTGCCGCAAATTGAATGCGTTGCGAATAAGCGAATTAAGTGAATTGCGCAATTGAACAATTGTGCAATTGATCAATTGAATAACAGCACAATTGGATGGACAATTAAAGCGTGTGCCAAGAAAAAAAAAGAAAGAGAACACTTAAGAAGCTGCCAAATGAGTGCAAAGTAGAGAGAAAGTGCCTTGAGTAGGGTATAGAATGAGTCAAGCAAATATCACACAGAAAAAATTTAAAAATAATTGTCTTAAATACATATCTACCTTACTCTTTGCCAAGCTTAAGTTTCTCTTTCAGTCGAGTTTTTCTTATAGAATTCATAGGTTAAAAAAACTATTTCTTTTCAATTTTTTTCTTAAATTATTACATTGATATTTTGCTAAAATAAAAATAAATGCTTGAAAAAATATTTTTTAATTTATGCTTATTTAAACATTGAATTATTTATAAACAGGTAGCTCAATGTTGGAAATCCTTATATATTATTTCATTTTCTACTTGAATATTTATTTAATTTAATTTCTATCCAATTTCAAGAAATTTCCATACTTTAAACATATTAAAAAGACTTTAAACAGACTGATTAAATTGTTCATACAAACATAATACGTGAAAATGATACCCCAAAATGAGTATAGTCAGTATTAAGTTTTCATTATTTTCCACTGCTAAAGGATTTCTCTAGACAAAGTGAAATTGGTAAATTAGACGCAATTCATTAGCAAAAGGTTTCACATAGAAAGAGACAGCGAGAGGGAGGGAGAGAGACAGAGAGAAAATTCATAATGAATAATGAATTGAATGTGCCACACGCGAGTGTGTGTTTCTGTTCCTGTGTGTGTGTGTGTAGCATTTACGAAGATCCTAATTGAGATTGATTTGCTGGCCAAAGCAGGGACTCAACTGAGAGAGAGAGAGAGAGAGAAGCACAAAGTGAGCGAGAGCGAGAGCGAGAGAGAGAGAGAATAGTTGATACAACTGTACTGATTGAAAGGGCGTAAAATGAAATCTGTGTGTGCCAACTGTGGCCACATAACATAATGGTAAGTAATATGGCCAATTCATCTGGGCCTCTTGCCCTCACTGCAGACCCCATTAAAACCGTTGAGCAGTTGAGCAGTTAAGCTGTTCCAGAGCCCTAATGATCCATCCCTCAATTACGTACAAGATGAAACACGTTTACGATGGCCATCCCGAGTCGTCGTCGTCTCTGGGCTAATTGCGAAATCAACTGGAGTTGGAGTTGAAGACGGAGACGGAAGACGTTTCGTATATGGATTGCTTCTTTAGCCAAGTTTGCGTTATGGTCGAGTGTCAATTAACAATTTGTGCGCACTGTGTGTGTGTCAGTTCTTTGAGAGCTTTACCCAATGCCAGCTACAATCAGCTGCCATTTCAATCCCAAATAGTTGATGTACTTGTTCGCTGGACATATACTTATGTGTGTAACTGTAGCTCTATATATACATACATATATCTGACAGACAAGAGGAACAGAAGGGGCCGAGCAGTTGACTTGGTCAATTAGTTTGTTTACACGTTGATTTCAGTCAAGTGGTGCGATAAGAGCACTCATTGAATTGACGAGGCAATCGCAGTGAATGTAAACTGCTGTGAGTACTTGTGTGTGAGTACTCGTGTGAATACCCATGTAAATAGTCTCATCCGTTGTGCACTTTTATTACCCCAAATTGAGCGTATTACACGCCTCTCAAACTGATCTCGCTTAATTGATTCGCTAAAGCCGAGGGAGAAAGAGAGAGAGAGAGAGAGAGAGAGAGAGAAAGAGGGTGCTCAGTTTGCGCAATTACAATTTACCATACTTGATAGGGTATTATCTATTGAGTAGTCTAAGGAAGGTGTGAGCTATTACTGAAATTTTCTTATGCTACATAAACGGGAAGGAAGGTGGATCAAGCGAGAGTGCTATATGTAATGAAATAAGAGCGTAAAAAAAATATGAAGTTGAAAGAAAAAGATTTTAGATGCAGAACGAGTTAAATAATTTTTTTAGAATCAAGTGAATTAAGAAGATAGATAATGCTAAAGTTACTGAAGATAAAGTATTAGTCAAGGCTGAAAATTCAGTAAACTTGAGAGAGAAGAGAAGAGAAAGAGACGATAAAAAGAGAAAGCTTAGGAATACACATCTAGGCATGAGTTTGAAGAGAAATATTAAAATGAAAATGAAGTTGGAATTGAAGCTTGAATTACTGATAAGCTATAGAAACTACAGAAATTAACATTATTATAAAGCTGAATCATTTATCTCAACTATCTAACAAAAGGAAAAAAGAAATTATTTAAAAGGAAAGTAAACAGAAAGTAAACTGCAGGAAAAAGAGTTCCCTCTACTCGCATAATATTCCCCCTCGTACTGCAGTCAATTAAAGAGATTGGGGGAGGGGGCTCCCCCGTCAATTAAACAATCTTTTCGTAACCCTTGATTGACACTCGCTTCACGAGTTCAAAGTTGGTTAAGTAGAATCGGCATACGGAATCAATCAGAATTAAATATGCTGCCGCTCATTGCTTTCATATGCACAAAGCTGTCAAATTTGCCGCCTCGTTGAGTGCTGAGTCGATTTGTCAGTTGCGAATTAATTGCTCGACTTCGATGGGGGGAAGGGGGGTTAGGACAGAGGCGGGGTAGTTGTGTGTGTGTGTGGGGGGATTGCAATTTAAGCGGCCAAAGCGCAGTAACAATTGCATTAGCTGGCAAAGCCGGCACCAAGCTGCTCAAAGCGTTCTGCCACCACAGTCAGTGGGAGGCGACCATGAAATTGCAATCACTGATGTATAGCATGGGATTGATGGACTAACAGACAGACAAGGCATAGACAGGGGCAGTGCAGGGAGGGGGGAGAGGGAGACAGACTGATGGACTGATAGACTGACAAAGCAGGGGGAGGAGACAAAGAGGGCAGCAAACTGAGCTGACTGAAAGCGCATTACAACAATTAAAAGCACTTGTAGACAGCAAGGCAAATGGCACTTGAGACACCCTGTAGGGAAGGCGTATAGTGTTGCAAAACATGGATTTTTCAACACTAACAATTGGCTATCGTTTTTGGATCAATCTTATCGATACTATCTATATAAACAGAACTTCTACTTTTATAAGTTATCCTTATTGCTTACCACAAGTGTTGCCAGGCTTAAAGGAGCTTAAACAGTGTTGTAAAATTAAAAAAAAAATAAGTGCTGGTTAGCTAGATAATAATCGTTGTATCGAAGCATAATAAAACTACCGATATTAACCATGTAAGAGTTGCAGAAAATGCTGCTGCAGTTCGCTGCCTTTTGCAGCCAGTTTTACAGGGTATTTGGCAGTTGTGCATGCCCCAGGCTTACACTATATATTCTTGCTTTATCTCGCTCGCCTTGCATCTACCTTTGTCTCTCTCTCTCTCTCTTGGTTTTTTTTTTCGCTCTACCCGCCATTTGGCTGCAAATTGTCTAACAAAGACTTAAAGGCTTAAAGCACAATAATCCCGTTTGTCAATTGTGTGTGTGTGTGTGTGCGTTGGCCACGGCATGCGGCGCCTTGCAACACTGTGTGCCCTCTCCTCTCCCTCTCCCTCTCCCTGCCCGCTCTACACTTTCACCTAATCTAAGCTGGCGCTCGCTGGCTGTGACGCGGCACATTCAATCAACGAAAATGAAAACGCGCTGAGCGAGGGGCGCAAGAAAGATTGTGTGTCTCTCTCCCACTCTCTCTGTGTGTGTGCGTGTGCGTGCGTGTGTGCACACTTATTCATTCATTTGTATACTAATAGGCGCACAATCAGACAAAATGGCAGACAATCAGTCAAACAAACAAACAAACAACAAACGCAGCGGCAGCAAAGGCGGCAAACGACATTATCCAAAGTCAACAGCACACGCACACACATACGGTACACACACGCACACACACCACACACACACACACACAGCATACACACACATGCCTAGCCTGACTTGTCTGCGGGTACACACACGCACACACACACACTCGCATTAGGTGCGCTTTATGTTTATCTCAAAATGCGATGCTTGGCTGCTGATGAGTTCTCTGAAGCTTGTGCCGCCCCCTCCTCCTGCCCCCCTTCTATGGCACGCCCCTGCTTTGCTAAGATGACGGCAATTCGTTGGCTCTTAACTCTGTGTTGTTGTTGTTGTTGCCGCTTCTGTTGCTGCATAAACCGCTTAGCGGCGTAATTTAAATCCCTTTTGTGTTCAAAAACTCGTGCAAAAGCCTTTCAAAATAATTATCATAATAGCAAATGGCTTTCCTGGCTTGTTGTTTTATGTGTTGCCAGCCAGCTCAGCATACCCGAACAGTGTGTGCGGGAGAGAGGGAGATGCAGAGAGAATTGTCAGTTAGGATAAGTAATTTCTAACTTTCTGCGGCTAAATACAAAGCTAACTTGTCCAATTAGTACAGGTATCGTTTAAACAGTCTTTATAGTTGATATACCTCAAATTTCATCCTGATCGATTAACTTTTAAGCAAATTTCTTTATTATCTCGCAGAATTGAAGGGTAACCTAACTAATAAGTACAGTAAGAGTTAGTATAGTCTATATAATTGATATACCCCAAATTTCAGCTTGATCGAACAACGTTTAAGCAAATTTCTTTATTATCTTGCAAAATTTAAGGGTAACCTAACTAATAAGTACAATTATAGTTAGTATAGTCTTTAAAGTTGATATATGCCGAATTTCAGCTTGTTCTATCAATGTTTTAGCAGACTTAAAGGTTGAGGAAGCTAGTTCCATCGTTTCTTTACTTATTATTATAAGGTTAGTAGACTAATTAGTACAGGTATAGTTAGTATAGTCTTTATTTTTGTTGGGTACAAAATTTCAATTCTTTCGATCAACGTTTTCCAACACTTACAGGGTACTTTCACATGGGCTGCCCGCTCGCTACTCAAGTTTTGTGCTAAGACGCCAACACTTCTTCCCCCCTCTCTCTCTCTCTCTCTCTCTCTCTCTCTCTCTCTCTCTCTCTCTCTCTCTCTCTCTCTGTCTGCTGTTAGCCAACTTGTTGGCCACATATTCATGTTCTGTTCGGCCACAACAATGGAAGGCGGCAACAACAGCAGCAGCAGCAATTGGATTGCTTGGATTGTTCAGAATTGTTCGGGATTGTTTGGGTTTGTTTCTTGCGTCAAGGCAAGGCAACGCAGGGCAAGGCGTAGCGACTCAAGACTTGAGTCAAGGATGCGGCATTGTTTATCAATTTACATGACAAGTCCTTGTTGCTGTTGTTGTTGTTGTTGTTGCTGTTCTCGTTGTTCCCATTGTTGTTGTTGTACTTGAATGCAGGCAATTATTGCGATTAAGAGATAATCAGCTAATTGCTAATTTATATGCTAAGCAGGCTATGGAAAGAGCTCAAGGTTGAGGTGCAGCAGCATGAGGATCTGGAAAGGATTTATTAAGGGTTAGAGAGAGACATCTTGGCCGATTCGCTTAAGATTTGCGTTATAATGGCAAATAATACACGTTTTTGTCTGTATGAACGCGTATATCTAAGAGACTGTAAGAGCTAGAACTGAACATTTTAGAGACAATACTCCTAAGCATGGCATTAACAATATGTTCTATTTACATTTTTGCCACACCTTTTTTTTAGCATACGTAAATCAATAAAACTCGATTTACTAGCGTTATTTGGAAGCTAGAATGTTTATTTTCAACTGGAACAATAACTGTCAGCAGCCTAACGATTTTAGAAAGGTTCTTATTAGTTATTTAGGATTTATTATAGTTTTAGTTGCTTATGCCTAAAAGAATAAATAGGTTCTTTTAGGTTCAATAAATTAATTTATTTTCTTTGCAACATCTGTTGTATTTCATATTATTTCTCTACATACTGCTTTCTTTATCTCTCTCTACTCTCCTTATACTGCTTCCTTTTGTCCCCCTTCCGCTTCTGTCTATAGGGTTAAGAAGCTGTCGAAATTCCTTTTGCAGTTTCTATAGGCTGCAACTGGCGCTAAATAACAAATCATTTCAATCGCCATCGCTGCCTGTCTTCTTCTTCTTCTATCTCTGCTTTCTTTATTCTTCTTCTACTCGTATTGTTGCTGTCTTCTTCTTCTTCTTTGATTATTGTTGTCTTGCAGTATTGTCTTGGCCATGCCTTGTCCGACAGCTGCCTCAATTAGTATTCAACGGCAATTGGAGAAGATTCAACAATGGCAGCATGGACAACTCTGTGGCGAAGCTGTCGTGGAAACTTTGAACTATTACCAGATATCACTGGGTGCCTCTCTCTCTCTCTCTCTCTCTCCTTCTGCCTTTCTTTCTCTCCTTCTCTGTCTGACACAAATCACAATTAAAATGTCTGCTGGCGTTGGCCATAAAGTTGCAATCGCAACTTCTGATTGCCTTAAATAGTATATTCAACATGCTCAGTGGGTGTGACTGGGCAGAGAGAGAGAGAGGGGGTAGTAGGGTATTGGGTAGTTAAGGAAGTTGGGGGAGCAGGGGGGTTGCTCGCTTAAGAATAGAATGCTGCGCTTGTTACGTGTAACAAGTAAACTTGCTTGGCCAGCAAGAGCCCAAGGGGCGACTTCCGCAAACCTTAACAACGACTGCAGCAAGACTGTTTCCCTCTCCTCGTCCAGACTACCTGCTTCTACACTGTGCTCCTATGTGACGACTCCACACACACACACACACACACATCCTACCCCTCCTGCAGTCGCTGCCGCCACCCGCCAGACACGTCGCTAACGCTCTCCACAGCCCATAGACATGTCAGTTGATTTTTATATATGGCCTGCTTGTAGTTTCTTCTGGGGTTTGATAGTGGGCGGGCAGAGGGGAGGAGGAGCAGTACCCTGTCAGACTGTGGCGGGGTGCTGCTAGTCTAGGCTGGAGTTCGGAGCAGGATATGTGGCAAGAAGTCGTCGTCTGTGCGCCGATTGTGCCGTGTGCAGTGCAATTTTCATGTCTCTCTCTTTCTCTCTCTCTCTTTCTGCCTTCTTTCAACGGCAGATGGGAGAGGGAAGGAGGGGGGGACCTGCCCCGACGTCCACGTCGTGGTCTGTCTGCACGCGATGTTTAGCGTCTGGCGCGGCTTGCTACTTAGGACCCACAGGAGCAGGCGACTAGACACGTAGTCGGCGGTGGGAGGCGATAGGCAAATGCAAGTAGAAAAGTTTTACGTTTCTTTTTTTTTTTGGCTACCCAGAGTTTTTGGCAAAACAAGCTTACAAGCAGCCCTCGTAGTTGGCTAGGGCTGGGTAGCACCCTTCCCCTTCCCTCCCGCCCCCCATCAAGCGGCACCGCCAATCATTGGCGTAAATTGAGCTCATTGTGGCCTAACACCATTACAGAGAGGCCTCTCTGCATGTGTGTGTGTGTGTGTGTTGTATAGGTGTGTGTGTGTGTGTGGCAACGCCTGCCAATTGCAGCAGCGTCTCCGGTTGCGGCTGTGGCATCGACGTCGCCTTCGTCTCCATCTCCATCGTGGTCTGTGCGAAGTCGTTAAATGCGCCAAAGTAAAATAAATTGAGCCAAGTCATGTTCGGAGCATGAAATGCATTTTTATTGCCTCTTGCCGCTTGCCGCATGCAACATGCAGCATGCAACAGCAAACATGCCATCGCATCGACTCGACGCTGGCAACTCGTCTGGCAACTCCCCACGCAGCACATAAACCAAACAATTCGAAAATTTGTTGCACAAACGTATCGCACACGAAGTGCACGAGTTTCTATCGATAGTTAATGTATCGTTAGCGCAGTGAGAATGCTCTGGGAGTGTGTCCTTTTGTGTGTGTGTGAGTGTGTGTGACTAAAAAGCGATAGTACTACGGTATACACAAGTACTATAGATATCTTAGGGTAACTTCGAGTATCTACTTAAATCTTAGTCAAAATAACTATCGATATTTGTAGGAAACTATCGCAAGCACAATCGAGATCTCTAGTCTAAACTATCGCTAGATTATCCATCTACAGATGAAACAGTAGTTAAACCTATCGCTCAATCAGCATAAATTTACAACTATCGCAAGACAATGGTTAGAGCACAGCAACTATCGTATATAGTTGCATATATCTTCGTTTAAACTACTTTCTTAATATCACTGAATTATAGAGCTATAGCGTATTTACCCCTATATAGCAAAACTATAGTTCCTATCGTTACTGCATAATTTGCATTCAACCTTTTGTGCAAAACTAAAATTCTCTCATTTATATTAAGTTTTATCTTCACTCTTAACTAAGTTTAGATTAAAGTGAATCTTTTATGAAACCTTTTCAAATTGCCAACTTACTTATATATCTATTATTTCTCTCTCTCTCTCTCTCTCGTTGCAGGTATGTACAAAGGGAATCTCAGTCTCGGCAGCCGGACGCTAATTGCCCCATTCTGGCTAACCGTCTCGACTCGCTGGCCAATCCAACCCAAGCTAAGCTAACCAACTAGGAGTAGCTGACCAGCTACAATGTTGCCAGTTTTTCTACCATTTTCTCAAAGTTTTCTTCCTGTGGATTTCCCCTCCTCCCCCTACTGGTTTTTTTTTTCGTGCAGCGGCTTCATAAATTTTAATGTAATATTTCCATGTTGTACATTTTGATGGCGCCAAAACGCTTACAACGCCGAAAATTATGCCATAAAAATGCACAGCACTAATTAGGCCAACAAACATGGCCAACAACGCAGCTATAACCAACTAGCCCGGCCGAGTCGAGCCCCACGAACGATGAACGGACAAGGGAAATGCGTTTTTAGAAATGTTTCGCTGTCTGCTCCGGCTACTGCTGCTGTTGTAGTTGTATTACCCCTCTTCCCCCTCTTCCACCACTTCCTGCACCTTCAATGGGCTTCTTAACGGCCGGCAATTCTTTTTTTTTGGGTGCCGTTAAATTGCCCTCACAGCGGGCATATACGCTTTGGAGAGCAGCTGCAAGCGCTGTAATTGTTTAGCTGCAAAAAGTGTTGCATACTTATGTGGGCGCTTTGCAAATAATGAGGGGAATGCGTATAAATGAATGTTCTATATGGTTTTTCATGTGTTTTCTTATGCATTTAATTAGGGAAATATTGAAAAAAATATTATAGAATTTTACTCTTAAAAAACCATATATATTTTAGGTATATTTCTTATTCATTACAGCCTGCAAATAGTCTTAGAGCTTTTCTGAATATCAGTTCAATATCACAGCAATATCAGCTGTATATTTAATTCCATATTATGATAGATATAGAATATAGCTTATACTAGCTCAAGTCTCTCCGCCCTTTGCCTTGGCGAGTGTAGGGTATTTAAGCTGCGGAAATTGCAGATAAGTTTGTCTGCAACAATTTTTTTTCTTCCTGCTTCTGCTTCTGTGTTTCCGTTTCGGTTTTCAGTTTTTTTCTTCTTCCTCACTCATCCCCCCCACCCTGCAGCGCACTTTGGTGTAGCCAAAAGTCCGCTTGTTGTGCGCCATTTCAGCTGTAAGTGTAATCATCGCACGATGAAAGCCGCTTACAATAATTGCCCCGCGTTGTCGGACATCGCATCCTCCTCGGGCTGCTGGGAATCTCACTCCCTTTCCCTTTCTCTTTCTCCCACTTTTTCTCTCTGTTTTTTTTGCCTTGTGAGGCAAGCAAGTTCTGCCTTTTTTTTTGGTTAATTCATTGAAAACGCAACGTTTTGTGTCGATTTCCGGGCGCAAACGCTGCAAACGGTGAACGTGCCCAACATCGTCGACTTTCACGTAATCCCAATCATAACTAAGTAGGTTGTGGCTATAAGCCGCAGCCGCGCTTTGCATGCAAATTGAAAGTATTCATTAAGAGGAACTTTGCACTGATTCAATCGCCTTCATTAGCGGACATAATTGGCCTGAAGTAAACCGTTAATTCAGCTCACAGCTAGCAAATTAGCTGACTGAAGAAAAATCACCATCAAGAGAGCTTAGCAAGGAGAGTGGAAATCAGAGAGGGAGAGAGCAAGAGAGACTTGGCTGAGTGAGATTAAATTAAGTCGCAACAGTTGAGGCAGAACTCTCTCTCTCTCTCTCTCTCTCTCTGCAGCACTTAAGTATGAAAGGTAGACAAGCTTCTTTATAAATATTCACACATATTTAGTGCATATACTTAGGGTAGCTAGTTAATCGGCTTGTAGGGAAATCACGGAGAGAGAAGACGGTTGATAAGCATATTATGAGAGAATTAGCTCACATTACCCTTTAAGTTCTTTAGTACCATATAGTAATTAGATTAAATTTTCGTTAAAGAATTCAAGTTCGAATTCGTTTAGTTTTAAGTCTTAACAGGCTTGATTTAGCTATGCTACGTACTTCTAAATGTCTCCAAAATGTTCAGATATTTATTAGCACATTACAGAGTATATATAATAACTCATACAGATTTTATGATTTAAGTATAGTACTTAAAAAAAGACCGCAGCGTACCTTTTTTCCCAAATATTTTTAAACTATTTCAGGTCTAGTTTTATTGAGGTCCGAAGTTCACATAGTTTTTACGATTTCTCCCACTTCATATGCGATTCGTTTGAGAGTTTTTTCTTCACCCCACAATAGTTTTTCCATGTTGAACAGAAATTCCTCTTCGTTTTTTTCCCCCTGTCATTGCGGTTTCTCCGCATTTTCCCAACTTTTGTTTTGATTAATTTGCTTCGGTTTCGCTTCGCTGGCAGCTTAACTAAAACATTAATAAATAATTTAATTTATGTAAGTATTCTAAGGCACTCATAAAAGTTATTCATGTGATGTGCCCCGTCCAGAATCTTAACCCTCTGCTGCCTGGAGTCTGAGGGACAGTTTAAGAGTTACGAAAACAGATTTATTACATTTATTTACCCCCAATCGACCTTGTCGGCAAATGTAAGCAAAGCTCGTAAATATTTTTCAATTAATCCATATATGTATATTTGTTTAATATTAAAATAACAAACACCTATTAAGGCATTCAATCCTTGAACTAAAACCAGAAAATCGTTTGATTTTTAAGAAAGTTATGAAGTGAGGAAAGTGTGGATACTGGTCCTGTCGAGGGTCTTACATGTCAAATTTTTAGTCGACTTTGACATGATTTTTGGCCAAAAATTAAGTATACTATAAAACAATTTTAAACACTTGTTTTATACTAATTTTGACCTCCGCAATCGATTAAAAGTAAAAGCTGGCGATTTAAAATTTTTAAGAAAAAAAATTTCTGAAAATATTACAGGGGGGACCCTTACTCACATGCAATTTTTAAAAATGTCGTGTGATATATTTTATTAACACAATCTAGTCTAGAGTCTGCTCACTCCCATGTAGCACTTACGTGATACTATTGAGTATTTCTTTAAAATTTATCGGAACTATCGAATGTTCCAACCATCGATAGTTTTCCGGTTACCCCCATGTCATCCAAAAAAAGCAAAGCAAATCCCCACCGCCCTCCATAGTGCTGTCCGTTGTACTTGAACGGCCCCTAAAAGGAGGAACGGACTACTGTCCCTTTTTGGTCAGTTTTTTTGAGGCGGGGGGAAGAGAGACACAATCGTGGACACAATATTTATGCCTTTTGCTTTGTGCGCCTGTCACAGTTGTTGTTGTTGTAATTATTGTTGTCATTGTTGTTCTGTGTCACAATTGTTGTTGTTGTTGTTGTTGCTGCTGCTGTTGTGCCTAGACGAGGGTCGCCTCGACTGGTGCTGCTGCTGCTTCTGCTCCTGCTACGCATTCAACATTCATTTTGTTATGCCATCATATTTTGTGTGCCATACAAAAAGAAGGCCTTAAAAAAGACAACATAAAAGTGTGAAGGCAAAAGCAGAGAGAGAGAGAGGGAGAAAGAGCATAGTTTTTGGCGCATACACAACCAGCAGATACCCTGTGTTTCATTCACAACAATTCTTATAATTAACTACAACTTTTAGCTAACTCGAAGGCGACTCTCTTCCCCGCGCTGCTAAAACCAATTGAGAATTCTAGTGGCACAATGAAAAAAAAACCAATAGAGAGACCAAGCTTCTTTTCTTGGCATCACGCAAACGCAGCGTATACCCCTTACTGTTTTTACAGGGTATCACAAACTTTTGGTCATTTATGTCATTTCATATTTATTAAGCGGTCGCCGCATAATTGGCAAACGCCGCCTCTCTATCTGTCTCTATCTCAGGGCATCGCAAACCTTTTAGCCCAGTCCTCTATCTCTCCCTCTCCCTCTCTCTATCTCCCTCTCTTTGCTGCGCCTGAGTGCAGCGCGCTTAAAGCAACCGCCAGACCACAAGGCTGCCACTTGAAAACCGTCGAGCGATCCACATGGGAGGATTGAACGTTGGTTTTGGGCTGCCTTTGGCATGGGCGTAGAGTGAGCGAGGGGCAGGTAGGGGGGGCCGACCAGTGGATTGGCATGCGGCGAGATGAGATGAGGCTGCAGAGTTTGCAGATTGTAATAAAATTGAAAGGGGTGTGTTAAGTAGCGCATAAAATGATTGCACTTTAAGTGCAGCCCCCTCCTGCTGTCCACGTCCCTGCTATCTTTTGGCCACCTTCTGCTGCTGCTACTGCTGCAATTGTTGTTGCTTTTGTTTTTTTTTTTAATGAATAATTGCGTTAAAGTGGTCGCTGGTTCGGCGAAAATGCCGTTAATTGAGTTGCAAGCGGTGTGCGGCTGCAGTAAGCGAAAAATTTTTAACAATAATTAAAAGAGAAATAAACGCATAAATGTTAGTTATATAGAGCAAATTTGAGTAAAATAATGCTGAAAATTAAAAGGACGTATAAAATTAATACATACATAAATAATAAAAATATATTATTATAATATCTTAAATAAAAATAAAATAAATAATAATAAACTCTTAACTTATACGAAATAATCTTATGACACTCAGATCAGAAGGAATTGCTAAGGTCTTCATATCGAATCAGATATACAAAAAATATTTAAAAGATATATATAAAAGTTGACAACATACATATACATTACTTTAGGAAGAAAAATTTTCAACTGCAGTGGCGCTATTATTTTAACCGCAGCTGTATACTCATTCACAGCCATAATACATAGTTATATATCATATATAAAATACATATATAATATCTGCCATGTTTATTGTAGACGCCATGCTGTCGCCTTGGCTTGCCCCCTGCCCTGCCCTGCCCTGCCCTGCCCTACCCTGCCCTGCCCTGGCCTGCCCTGGCCTGCCCTGCCTTGTTTCGTCGTTAGACAACACTGTAATTGGAACAGCAGCGTCCAATGGAATAATTTATTTATTTATACGCAATTTTGTTTGTTTCTTCTACTTGCTACTGGGTTTTTTCTTGCAGTGCAAACGTATTGTGTCGCCTGAAAGAGAGAGACAGAGGCAAGTTTATTTTGGTTTTCATGAGATTGCCAGGAGAGAGGGAGAGAGAGAGGAAGGAGGAGGCAGCGGATGTGGCTGTGGCCCAATGGACACGCACGTGTACGTGCGAGACGAGTGTGTGCGTGTGTGTGTGTGTGTGTGTGTGTGTGTGTGTGTGGCATATTGCATATTGCATGGGCTCTTGCACTGAATGCGGCATATCACGCATACGTCATGTGGCACTTCGCCTCTGCCTGCCTGCCTGCCTGCCTCTCTCTCGCCTCCACCCTCTCCCCCCTTCAGCTGTCTGCTCTGCTTGCATCACTTTTGGCGCACTTGACTTTGACTTTGGCACATCAAAACCCATTTGGCAATACTGCAGCAGAGTGCAGAGTTGCCATCCTGTTTGTGGTTGCCCCTGCTCCACAGTGTGTCTCCCTTTTTACTCTCTCCCCCTGCCCTTCCTCCTGCTGTCTGGCTGCCTGGCTGCGGTTGGCTCAAAGCACTCGTAGCATTTGCATATTTTATTGTGTTTTAATTAACTAAAATTCTACATTGATTCCGTTTGGCGACGAGACTTTCTCCTCGAGCAGCAGCAGCCACCGCATTGGGGGCACTCCTTGTGGCCAACCAGGCCACGCATATTGAGCGTGTTTGAGTCCCTTTCCGGCCCTGCCTTACTCCGCTTTTGGAACCTCTCTATGCAAGGGGGAAACCCAAGGCGTCGCAGCTGTGCGAGTGCTGCAAGTGTTGCCCAATTGAGTTTGTGGTCGATATGCTGTGGCTGCCACAAAATCCCTCTTGATTCTCTATGCACAATTTGGGGCATTTTATCGATGATAACTGTGCATTGAAGACCTTCGGCAATGTGGGGGCCTCTTAAGCTGTGGCACATTGATCGCTTAAGTCGCTTTACTATTTTGTACCTCAAAGTGGGAATATGGTAATTTATAGGGTATTTATAGGGTACAGACTGTGTAAATATTTTGTATAATTACTACAAAATTTATGTATTTATTATACCATCTTTAATTCGACCTTATAAACTTGAAACTATGCCTAAAAACGCATAGAATGCTTCGCACTTTGCTCAAACTCAAGCGAGAACCTTGTCGGTTGCTTATACTAATTTGTATACCATCTGCTATGCTTAAATTTACAGGGTATATGTTTTTACAATTCAGGCAAACTAATTTTAAAATTTATGAGCTTATTACTTATAAAAACAATCCCAAAGATCTTCTAAAACTCTAACACATTTAACTCTAAATGAACCCAGCAACTTCTCAATTTTCTTTTCCCCTTTTTGAGTGGTATCTACTCGCTTACACCCTACACTGATTGCACTTTTAATTAATTATTATAAAAATTTATTTTGTAATTATTCAAAATAAATTGTGCTGATAAATATCAGAAAAAATGGTAGAGAGAGAGAGAGAGAGAGAGAGAAAGAACAAAAGCAATGGCAGATAAAACGTCATTTAGTCGCTTGCGAAAATGTGCGTTAAATGCAATTAAATAATTTTTATAATGTAATTAGCGCTAATTGTTATTAAATAATTCACGCTTTAATAACTCTACGTGAGCTTAATTGCAACAACAGCAACAGCAGCAGCAACAACAGCAGCAACAGCAACACAGCAACAGCAGCAACAACTGCAAAAGTTGCAATCAAATGAATGAAAATTGAAATAGTTTCAATGTCAATTTTCATTTTGAATCGGGATTATCCAACCAAAATACCCACCTACCCCCATACCCCTCCCCTGGTACCGCCGCTGCTCACTTTGATGACCAAAATATTTTGTTGGCTTTTGTTGTTGTTGTTATTGTTGTTGTTGTGGCTGTTGTTAGGGCCAAATTGTTGTCATTGTCTAAGGCTATAAATCTGCATTAAAACTCAATTTGCATATTTGCCGACTGTCGCTGGGCGAAAGGGGGGAAATGGAGTGGGGGGAGAGGCAGTAGAGCGGGGTGGCAGGTGACTCCTAGCTGCCTGCCTGGCCTAGACCCGACTGGTCACAGCAGACGTCCTAGTCGAGAAGGAGAAGGAGAAGGAGTTTTCTCTGTTGAAAAATTAAATGTCATGGCTAAGGCCAGGGCTAAAAAGTTGTTAGCCATGCTGAGAGCCCTGTCAGTTGCCACTTGTTTCACTTGCCTGAGAACTCCAGACAGACAGACAGTGAGAGAGAGAGAGCGAGGGAGCGAGGGAGCGAAGGAGAGAGCGAGATAGCGAGCAGTTAATTTATCAACAAATTGTTTAAGCCAACTTGACTGCAACTTTTTGGCCAACAACAACTGCCACGACAAACACTAACTCTTCGCTGACATTCGAACAAATTAAACATTGAGTTCGCCACTTAGTCAACACTGGCTGTAGTGCTGCAAAACAAATAAACGAAACTATCTATATTCATATATATATTGTTACTATCGTTTATATATTTTATATATTTTCCATATTTTATATATTTTATATATTTTATTTTATATATATATTTTAAAGCTTATTCTAAGTGTTTATTGTGCAAACGTTTAAAAAAAGTGTGTTGAAAAATCCAAAAAACAATCGATAGTAAAATCGTGCAATTTATGCAATAATCGATATTGTCGATTGCAGAGTTCTAGCTACACTTTCTCATAGCCTAAGCCTATCTGAAATTAAAAAAAAAAAAAACACATGGTATCAGTCTCGGCTTTCGTTGATGGCTTTCGTCTGAAATCAGAGCCCATACCATTCCATACCTTGCCTATAAATACCCTTTCTCCCCCCGCTCCTGCTTCAAACAGCTTCCAGCTGCATGCGCAAATATTTGCCACATTTTTTTCATACTACGAAAATTGTGGGTAAAAAACCCGCCGGAAAATTGTGGATTTTCCATTTTTTTTATGGAATTTTGTGTTTGCCATTCGCTTGTCATAAATTTAACAGCAACTAAATATTTGATTTGATTTCATTTCATTTGATTTAAATTCCCCGCCAGCAGCTGTCCAGAGAGAAAGAGAGAGAGAGAGACAGACGTCGCGACGGTCTGTGTCTACATTTCTCAGTCTCTCCCTCAGGCTTGAACAGTTGATTAAATGGCGATTTAAATGCGCTGCACTTTCCCCCAATTGCGTGTTGATTATTTGCGAATCGTTTGAATGGAAACCAATGACAGCTTTTCAGAGGTATTTCCTACGTAAAGTTAAGGGAGATTTCGCTCTCTGCAGCTCTATAAGAAGTTTACAAAAGTACAAAAGGAAAAGAAAAGAAGTATTGTATTCTAGAAAATTAATGATCTATTGAGCAATCAATAATAACATGAATATTTTTAAAGATATTGTGAGTTTATTGCAGCAATTTAATAGTAAATGCGGTTCCAAGCTCTTTGAGTTTTAACATAATCTAACATTGAAATGATGCCTGTTTTTATTGATTTTTGTGGGCGTGGCAAAAATCTAAAACAAACTTTCAGTTACTGCCATACATAGTAGTACTTTCACAAAGTTTCCCCGAGATCTACGCGTTCATACAGACAACCCGACCATATGCGGTCACAATTGCCTCTTTCTGCCTACCCAAAAAAAAGTACATTAAGCCATGTTTTATTTCCAAAAACATGACTTGAAAATTCTTTCATTGTTTTGACATTATTTTCATGATAAAAGAGGAAAAATTGTTGACATGGAAAATGATGTTTGTTTTGTGTTCTTATTTGGGATTATATTTTGTTTGCAATTATTAAAATTTCATTTGTTTGAATTTAGTTTGAGTTTTGCATTTTTCGTTATATTATGATTTAATATTTTTCCATGCAAGTTTCAATTAAATTTCACAAAACATTGCAGCACAATTAGAAATTTTAGCAACTGTGCACAGACAGGTCTAGGTATTAATTTGTATGTCTTCAGAGAGCACTACATACTTATATGGTATATCTAAGGAGTCTTTATGTATCCAGACAGCTGCTGTTCGCAAGAAATCCTTTTCAGCTCTGCTGCCTCCCCTCTCCTTCCCACAGCCATTTCTCATATGAAAATATTGAGGGAACTGATGTGTGGGGGCGTGGCACATTAAAGTGTCTGCCTTCTAATGCCATGTGTGTGTGTGAGGAAAATGAGCATAAAACAAAGTTTATGTGCAACTTTTTGATTACAAATGCAAATTACAACGTCTCCGAGAGGCAAAAAAAAACAAAAAAAAAAAAAAAAATCGACGTAAAAAAACTTTTTTGATATTGCAGCAAAATTGCGCCAATGTTTGTTTGCTTGCAGCACACTGTGCGGCCCCCATTAAGCACAGTGCGCTGTTTTGGCAGCAAGTTGACAAAACATTTCATTCCCAGCCAAAAATGCGTAATCATAATGCCAACAAAAGAGAAGGGGAGAGAGAGAGAGGGACCCTCTCTTTTTCCCAGCTGCGTTCTAAGCCCGCGCGAGAGAGAGAGAGAGACGTGTTTAATAGACGCTTCTCGGGTTAATTTAAACTCAGTCGTCATAAAGTTTTGACTTGACTCGGCTTGGTACAGCAGGGAGAGGCAGGGAGAGTCTGAGGTAGTCGGGAATGTTTTGTTAGAGTGTCGGATGCAAAAGTATGAAAAAGTTGCTTCCGCACAAAGTTTTTCCGCTACAGTTGAGCTCTTTAATTGTTCGCCGATTCGTATTACTTCTAACGATTTAAGGGAGTTCCCAGGTGAATCAGCTGAAGTGAAATAATTGAGGAAAATAGAATAGGGAAAAGGTATACGGATTATGCTTAAAAGGGAGTTAGGAACTAAAGTAAAATTATATAGTTTCGTAAATAAATAAATTTTCCATTTTCAAAAGAGTTTTCTCAGCATAGATTATGCCATATTGCTGCAATAATTTTTCCGGGCTACCATACAGAGTGCTCCATAATTCTGGCAATATCGAAACTTTCTTTCCGCCTCTCTTTTCCTTCCCTTTCTCTCTCTCACACACTCTTTAAGCGCTGCCGAAAATGGTATCATAGCAATTGGTGCGTAATTTTCGCTTTATTTCTTTGCTTTTTGCCACTGTCGCTCATAAATTGCCGCGGACAGCGAGCACAGGAGGGAGAGAGAGAGAGAGAGAGAGTGGGGAAGAGAATAATATCAGGTCTGACATTTAACATCCGGTTGAAATTGCTCAACGCATTTCCCGTGAGCGGGGAGGACGCGAAGTTGGAGTTCTCGACCTGCAATTAAACGCTTATCGAAAGTTCTGGACACACAGGAAAGCAGAGAGAGAGAGAGAGGGAAAGAGAGCCAGCAGAAGGCTGAAGGAAGTGCAAAGAAAGAGACAGAGCAGGGCAAAGAAACGAGCAGCGACAATGGAGGCGACACAATGAGCCGCTGCTGCTGCCTCTGCTGCTGCATATAATTGGGGTTATGTGCAGCGACCGCACCCACACTGCGCCCCCTCCCCCCTGCCACGCCCACGCAGCTTTAGGAAAAGTTTTGCGAAAGGGAAAAAGTTGAAATTATGTGACAACGGACAGACGGAAAATTCGAGGCAGCAGCAACTGCATATGCGGCATAAATGCAGAGAAACAGACGGGGAGACAGACAGAGAGACAGAGAGACAGACAGACAGACGGGCAGACAGACAGACAGTTGGGCAGAGGGACAGCTGAACCTGCTGCTGCCTGATGGACAGTCAACTTAAGGAATTAATTAGGGAGCCAGCAGAGCGGATGTCAAGCGTCCTACATAAAGCAGGTGGCAAGAGAAGTAGAGAAACAAAAAAAAAAAACGAAGGGGGGTGACGCAAACAAATCGAGTCATTCGCATGGAAATTAATTGCTGTCTGTAACTCCCCCCTCGCCCATTCCTTTTCCCCTGCCACAGCCATATCTGTCTGTGTGGAAATGGTGCAAAACGTTAAACGACTGACAAATTGAGTAATGATGCTGCTGCCTGCGACAAAGACAATTATACAGATATACGTAAAGAAAGATACCAAAAAAAAATAACAAAAAAATTCAGGAAAAAAAAACAAAATAAAGCAAGAGTAAAAAAATAAAAAAAAAGTTACTTTAGTTTCGACCGTGACAGGACTCGAACCTGCAATCTTCGGATCCGAAGTCCGACGCCTTATCCATTAGGCCACACGGTCACATGTAGAGCAGCGCGCCAGAAGCACTAAATGAGACTGCGACTGAGACTGAGAGCTGAGCTGACGCAATCACGCTGACGTGGCTGTGCGGGGCTAATGGCACCGAGACTATAAATAGCCATGTGACTGGAGTGTGAGGGTGAGCGAGACAGGGAGAGGGGGAAATAGGAAGTGGAAGTGTGTGTGTGGAAAACAAAGCGTTGCGCTAATTAAGCGACGCTCTAATGAACAGACACATACATACACACCAGGTAGGCACACACACACACACACACACGTGCACAACAATAGCGCAGGCACGTTGCAGGAGAGTGAGAGAGAGAGTGAGAGAGGGGGATAAAAATGAAATGAGAATGTCAAGGAAATGTGCAAAATGACTTGTAAAGTCGCATCCCATCAGCAGCCTCGCTAGGCTACCTTAAGCATGCATTGTGCTTTGCCATTGTTATTGCCATGCAGCAGCAACAACAACAAAAACAACAACTACTAACAAGGCAAGAGACAAGAGACAAGCAGCTTCTAGTTATTTTTTTTATTGTAACCAGCAGCGGCTTCCGGTCGCATTGCTAATTAGTAAAAAAAAAAAAAAAAACTAAAGCTTTAAAGCTTCTGCCGCGGCGGGGGCTGTGCGCGATCGCGCCTGCTTTCACGTTCTCGTTCTCTCAGTGCGCCTCAAACTGTTGTTCTATTTTTAGATCGCACACACACACACACACATACTGCTGTCAAACTGTAGCTGTCGCCTGGCTGACGCAAGCCACATCGGCCCATTAGCTCAGTTGGTTAGAGCGTCGTGCTAATAACGCGAAGGTCGCGGGTTCGATCCCCTCATGGGCCAGACTTTTTTTTTTTTTTTTTTTTTTTTTGTTTTTCTATGCTCATATTTTCTTGTTTTTTATTTTTATGTTCCTCCTTCTGCTTTGATTTGCCATTTTAGTCTTTATGGCTTATTGTCTGCCCTCAAGGCAAGCTGTTCTTTCGCTGGGCATCGCATTAGGCGTATTATTTATCAGCTTTATAAATATATATTTATGTTAAAATGCCATTTAGGACGAAAATCTCATTACATTTATGGCCTGACTTGGCTTGAGGCGCAGTTGCAGGCGGGGTTGTGGGAGGGCAAAGTACAAGAGTCAAAGCGAAATGACGTTGATAAGTTGCGCAATTATTGCGCTTCGCTGGCAAACGCTGCCATTGCCGTCGCATTCGATTTTCCACAATTGAATTCAATTTCATTCACAATAAAATTTCGCTGCCATCATCATCATCATCATCATCATCATCAGCAGCAGCGGCAGCATCATCATCAGGCTGGCCCAACGACCCTCGGACACAGAACTCAATCTCGAGACTCGCGACTGGGGAGACTCGAACTCAAACTCAAACTCAAACTCCCTTTTTGGAACTCAATTCAATTGAATTGAATTCATTCGATTCAAACGATTCATGGCTAACAATTTGCAGGCGCCAAAACAACATGACCAGCAGCAGCATGGCAGAGGCGTGGAAGGGGGTGGGATGTAGAGAGAGAGAGAGAGAGAGAGAGCGGGGAGGTCTCCTTGTAGGCTGCCAAAAAGGTTTGGCTAGGTCATAGGTCGCGCGCCTCTTGTCTGGGCCTTGTAAATGTTTTCATTTTCGTTGCCTTTCTAGCCTGCCACGCCTCCTACTCCTCCACTCCCCCGCTGGCCGCTCTGCAGCTACAGCATTTTGTTGGCAGACATTCAAAACTAGCTAAAGGAAGAGAGGAAGAGGGAAAGGCAGGGAGAGTCAGAGAGGGACTAAAAAATATGGCAGAAAAATCAAGAGAAAAACTGCGGAAAAACACGATAATGTGCATCAAATGAGCTGTGCGCACATTTCACTGGCGTCGTCAAGTGGGGGAGGGGGGTGGGAGGGTGGGAGGCAGAGGCGTCGCATTGGCTATTGAACTTTATTAGCCTTGTGTAGTACAGCGAGAGCAGCGAGTGGAAACGAATGAGAAAACAAAAAAAAGGAGAAACGAATCGATTCGAAGCTGGTCTCGGTTAGCGAAGGAGTTACTCGTTACCAGTTACTCGTTACCAGTTACTTGTTACCAGTTACTCGTCAATAGTAACTCGTTACCAGTTACCAGTTACTCCTGCTATTACTCCTACTCCTATCCCTACCTCTTGCCTAGCCCCCTATTCATTTCCACTCCTTTATCCACCCCCTCCTCTATCTACCCCCTCTCAACTGAGCCTCTGCCTTTCCTAATTTTTCGTTTGCCCAGCACAGTCTCAAGTTGAGCCAGTTGCAGTTTATCAAAAGCTTAACGAAACACGCATGCCACAACAACCAGCAAAGGGAGGCATATTAAATGAGCACATGACTAGGCAGATACCCTGTAGCAAGCAGAGAGCAGCGCAGAGTTTAGGCATTTCAAATACTTTGCATTTTTACTCGAGTTATTAAGTTACATTGCAATTTCTGCAATACTTTTGCGGAAACGTAAACACCGCAAACATCGCAAACATCGCAAACATCGCAAACATCGCAAACACCGCAAACATCGCAACTATCGCAAACACCGCAATTATTGCAAGCAACGCATTTAACGCATTTTTGCGGTACTCGCACGCAAATATCGCAATAATCTGCGGTATTCCTAGCTCATACAATACTCCCAGCCGCAGCTACTCTCGCCTCATTACAGGGTATAGACCTAGTTACAAAATACACACATCATGCTGGCTGCTCGT
The DNA here is from genome assembly GCA_018901885.1 of Zaprionus kolodkinae. NCBI lineage: Eukaryota > Metazoa > Arthropoda > Insecta > Diptera > Drosophilidae > Zaprionus > Zaprionus kolodkinae. The sequence continues at coordinate 45,389 of JAEIFM010000159.1, read as the reverse complement.
GCATGTTTCATGTCCACTTAAGACTTGAAAGACGACGACGACGACGACGAAAATCCTATTGCCCGCTACTGGTCGCTAAGCTGCCCCTCCTGCCCCCCTCTCAGCGCCCGCCCCTGCTCTGTACCCTACTGGCCACGCCTGAGCGAGCCTTTGTCAACGTGCTCTGGAGTTTTTCTGACTGCTCCCGCTCCTGCTCCTGCTTCGGCTCCGGCTCCTGCTCCTGCTTCGGCTCCTGCTTCTGCTCCGACTCCTGTTCCAGCTCCTGCTCCTGCTCCTGCTGCTGGCAGTGAATTACCCCTAAATTATGGTAATTTATTTTGCCCCAAAGAGCGATCCAACAGCAGCGGCAGCAAGACGACAACCGATGTGTGTCCAGACCGATGGCCAGTGGCGGCGTCGCCGGCATCATTGTTGTTATCGCCACTGGCAGAAGTATCCTATGGAGCAGGGTTACCCTATTCCTGCCCCCCACAACATGTGGCACAAGTTTGTCTGGCCATTTAAAATCTGTGTGTGTGTCCAGTTATGAAGTGGTGCCTCCCTGCTCCTACTGCCCCCTCCCTTCCTGCTACCCTCTGGCGACTCTCTGTCTGTCTCTCTCTCTCTCTCTTTCTCTCTGTCTCTGTCTCTGTCTCTCTGTCTGTCTGCCGCTGCCTTTGACGCCTCGTCAGCGTCTTGATTTATGTGAACGCACTCGATGAATGTGCGCAGAACAGTGGAAAGAAAAGCGACGGCAGCAGGCAAATTAGAAAGTCAGCAGGGGAGGGAGAGGGAGGAGGAGGAGCGGGGAGCGGGGAGCAAGCATGAATGCACACTGCCAGTGCCACTGGGGGCGTGGCAATTAAAATACAAAAATCTCGCTTGAAAAATGCAAATACACACGACGCGCTGCTCCCAAGGCAAACTGAGTGTGTGTGTGTGTGCGGGGAAGGGGGAGGGGGGAAGGATTAACGGCAACGTGGGGCTCATTAAATGCATTAACAACGCCCCCAAGGCAAATCCCTCCCCTATTTAACGAGTGACTGCATATGCAGTGTGTGTGCGTGTGTGCGTGTGTGTGTGTGTGTGTGTGTGTGCGTGTGCGTGTGTGCACATCAAACGGCAAAGGCAGCAACGCGCAAATCATTGAAGCCGCAACATTTGCTGAGCCAAATATTTGCCTAGCGCCGCCCCTTGCGACCCCCCTGGTACCCCCTCCCCCCTCATGACTTGCTATATAATTTGCAAATTCGCATAAAAGTTTGCTAATTTCTATTTGACTGAATTAACGCAGAGAGAGAGGGAGGGAGAGGGAGGGAGAGGGAGGGAGAGGGAGGGAGAGGGAGGGAGAGGGAGAGACAGCGTGCCAGTCAAGCGTAAAACTTGAATTAATCGATTCGATTAACGGCAGCGTGTGCAGCCTAAGCTGTCTATCGATAGCAGCAGCTAGAGATGGCAGGCAAATCGATAAAGCCTGAATACATGCAATATCAGCGGCCTTAAGCAGGTGCGAGACTTATAATAATTGAAAAATTTAATGAAATTAAAATGATTTTTATTTTTTTAATTAAATAAAAATTTGTCAGAGCTCAGTTTGATTTGCTTCGATAAACGATAACTGCTCGAACCGCTACTGCTTATCGTTTAACGTTTAATCGTTAAGGAGCAGGTGCAACTGTAGGTGCTGCACTCTGCTCTTCTCCCCCCCCACTCTCTCTCTCTCCCTCCCCCTCCCCATTTGCGTCTCATTTGCGTTTTGCAGTTTGGCGTAAAGCAATTATGACCCCAATTGGTTTGGCTTTTGGTTTGACGTTGAAAGCATTACGAGAGCCCCCAATGGTGCTGCCACGCCTACTCCCGAGACACACACACACACGCACACACACACACACACACACACGCACATGCACACACACACTGGCACGCATACACAACTCATTCACATGCTTATCGCAGCTGGCTGATTGTGTGTTTAACCTGATTTCGTTGGGCCTTATATAGAGTCATATGTGAGTGCACTGCGAGAAATTGGGAGGGTAGCGATGCATGCTATATGCGTGTGTGTGTGTTTCCCTTGTGTGTGTGTGTGCATTCCAGCTGCACTTACTTCCGCTTTTTGATTTCTCTTAGTGTTGCCACTGTGTTTGTCTTTATGCAACGAGCTGACCCAACTTATGGCCAGCTGGCAGATGTGTGTGTGTGCGCTTTTCTAGCACTTTCTGGCACACACACACACATAGACACACACCCGCACACACACACAGGTGTGTATTTGCCTTGTGCACGAAATGAAATTATCACTTTCAATTGCAATTGCAATTTGCAGGTGGCAATTGGCAGCGACAAGACAGTTAGACACGTGCATACGCTCGCACAGAGACACATGCAGACACACACACACACACACGTACACACACACACACACAGTACTCATACACTCTTAGGGCGCTGCATTTGCAGGTGTCGAGCACACGTAGTCGGGTTTTACATGCTGCATGCTGCAACTTGCAAGCCACGTGCCTTGAAAACTTTTTGACAACGAGGCGAGGAGATCTGCTTTCTTTGCCATCCTCTCTTCATTCCCCTTTCTTTCGCTATCTCTCTCTCCCTCTTTTGCACTCGCATTTCCTTCGATTTTATTGCTTTTCTAGCTCTCTCTCTCTGTCTTTCTCTGTCTTGCTGCCTTGCTCTTGCTCTGCATCAGCCCCTCTCTCTCTCTTACTCTGCCTCTCTCGCATTCCTTCTCTTTCGTTTTCTTTTACTTCCCCTCTCCTATTCGCTTTTTCGCTCCCTGCCTTTCTGACTGTGCGTTTTGTTTACAGCTTTTGCCATTTGCATTGCATACTTTTGTGCGGCTGTTCGGCTGGCAGTCGCTGCTGCTGCTGCCCATTTGGCGTTGCATACTTTTGTGCGCTCAGCTGCTCCGTTTGCCATTCGCCGTTCGCCCATTTGGCGTTGCATACTTTTGTGCGCTCGTTTAATTGCAGCAACTACAGCAAAGTTGCAAACCCGTTGCCAAATGCCCTCAAAAGCGACAGCTTAGAACTGGGCAAGCTTGCCCCCCGTGACCCTTCCCCCTATTTCTCTCCTCTCTTGCCTCTCTTCTCTCTTAACTGTTTTAAGACATATGCATGGGAATTTCGAGCACAACAATTTGTTGCTGCATCTGTCGCTGCTATACTATGTCTGTCTCTTTCTCCGCTTGAGTCGCCATCATTATCAGCATTTGCAATTTAATTTTGCTTTTGATTTGCACAAGTTGTCGCTGCAAATAACTGCTTAATCAGGCGAGCAGGGGAAGGGGGAGCGGGAGAAGGAGAGAAGGGGAGAGAGCGGGTAAGGCAGAGATGCGTGTGGCCCATAAAAACCGCAAGTGCTTTGGCAGCACTCCGACTGCGGCTTAGTGTGGCCAAATGGGATCAGGTAATTAGAAAAGCATTTGCAGGTGTGTGTGTGCGTTTGTGTGTGTGTGGTTGCATTTGTATTTGCGCCTGTCACATGCACACAGGGCTGCTGCAGATTGCTTAAATTACGCCAAAGCGAAATTGTCTCGGAAATCTATTAATGACAAGTGTGCAGGCTGTCTCGCTCGCTCTCTCTGTGTCTCCCTCCCTCCCTCTTGACTTGCCTTAATCAGCACACAGTTCATTAGTCAGTGCACTCTGTCAGTGTTGCCGTCTCGCTTTCGCCAATGCATCTGTCAATTTACTTCACTTTCGCTGCTTGCGTAGCCTACTTACAGGAGCGTCGTTGCTGCAGTTGCGCCTTTTTTCTGCGCCCCCCTTTTTTTGTTTTTACCCCCCCCCCCATTTTTTACTGCTTGGCCTTGTGCCTATTTGCAAGCCTGTAGGGGCGCACAGTGGCTCGCAGGCGGTAGATAATTGCGTGAAATTGCACTTATTTATTGCATAGTTTGTGCGTATCATAAATTATGTTTAGTATTTATTAAGTCTTTAATTAGTATTTTATTTGTATTTTATTAGTATTCCATTAGCATTTATTAAGTATTTTATAAGTATTTTATAAGTATTTATTTTGTATTGCATCAGTATTGATAATGTACTTACATTATTGACATTTATTTAGCATTTGTTTTCACTTAGTATTTTTGAAATATATACTTAATGTTTTATTAGTATTCATTTGGTATTTTATTGGTATACTTTAAGAATTAATTTGGATTTTTTTATTTTTTTTGAATCTCTTTCTGTCTTTTCTCTCTCGAGCTTCAGTGTGTCCTGCACTTTTCCCGCTGCTCATTAACAGGTCAAGCCCCGTAGGCGCAGCTGTCTTCTGCCCGCGCGTCTCCTCTTCTACTCTTTCACCTACTTTCTGCTGCTGCCTGTCTGCAAGTCTCTTTTCCCACTCTCTTTGCTGCCTTTTTCCACATCATTCGCGCTGCTCTATTGCTTTAAAATTTGCCCGTCATCTTTGGGGGCAAATTTGTTGCACCCTGCGCCTGTCTTTCTTTCTTTTTCCTCCCTCTCTCTCTCTTTGCGCTGAGAAAAGCAAAAGTGTCGAGCTGCTGAATCTGTCTTTCCCTCTCCATCTCTTTTACTCTCTCATCCTATCTATCTCTGCTCTACTCCTTCTCTATCTTTTTGCCTTTAGCTTTTGCCATGTCCATATCCATTTTGCCACTCTCCAACTCCCTCGCTTTTCGTCCCATTGTGCGGCTCATCTTTGGCACGCTTCAGTGGCTCCTTTTGGCTACGTAGCCATTGTGCAACTGTGTGTGTGTGCGTGTGTGTGTGTGTGTGTGTGTGCGTGCGTGTGTGTCGCTGATAGCGCAAAACTGCCAGATGATTATCGCCAGCCCCAACGTTTTTTGTCAACTTTATAAACGAGCTTGCAGCAGCACGAGGCAGCCCCCGTGACCCCTGGCTGCCCTTTCCCTAACCCTTACTCACTCCACCCACCCGCACTATGCTTGCAGCACGTGGCACGTCCGCACACACACACACACACCCACACACACGCACACACACAGCGAAGACTTTAACCCTTGCTTGCTGCCTGCCTCCCTCTCTCCCTCCCTCTCTCTCTCCCCCTCTCTTTCTCCGTGTTTGTCTCTGCACTTTGCCCCGTTTTGTTTGACTTGTGCTTTTCTTAACAGCTCCCCTGCTCCTTCCCCACTCCCCTTTGGGGCGTGGCAGCTCCTGGGGCTGGGCTGCTCGTTAATTGGCTGCCACAATTTGACTTTTTGCGCCTATCAGCACACAAAATCAAAGGCAGCAGGACAAAAGGCGCTGCTGGCCAAGGGATCTGTCAGCGTACATCATCATCGTCTTGGCCGCCAGCAGCAGCATCATCATCATCATCATCAGCAGGCAGCTCCTCCCCTCCCCTCACCTACCCTCCCCTCCCACCTCCTGCTGCCGCTTTGGTGCGTGACTATCGAGCTATGTCGCAGTTTTGCATACAAAATTGAAAATTTTCACTTATTGTTTGTCTAACCATGGACAGCGCGCACCCCCCTGTGTCGCCTACCCCCCCCTCCCATTCACTAATACCCCTTTTTACTTTTGGCAAAATTTGTCTGTCTTTCTTTTTCTCTATCTTCCCTTACTTCATTCCATCTTACTGCACTCTATCACACACACAGCCCAAAAAAGCCAACTGACTTTAGCTTTTAGCTCTTTTCAAGCTATTCAGCTATGTCTGGAGGGGCGTGGCCCGGCGCCCAGAAGTAACTGCATCCATCTGTGCCACTTTAACGCTTTTATGCACTCACTCAACGTTCATCCGCCCCGTGGGACGAGAGCAGAGGCAAAAGCAAAAGCAACAACTATTTCTAATATAATTTCCGTTCACACGTCGCATTCAACGACATTTCCCGGGAGGACACGCCCCACTGTGCCGCAGCCTCTACCGCCTCTGCCTCTACCGAACTGCTGCAGTTTAGTGTAATTTTAACAAATTTTAGAGCCTTCAAAGTTAACAAACACTCCAACGAAAAACAAATGGGAAAAATGCGCTAGGGAAACGCGAGAATGGTAGAGACTACTCGGCTAGCTAGATACCCTGCTGTGAGCAGGTAGTATTTGGGCACTACATGCTCTCCTAAATATTATAAAAGGCATAGAGATCTTCAAACTTTCATTTAGAAAAAATTTTATAAGAATTTCCATTTTATTTCCTAATTTATTCCCCGAACATACTATAAACTAGAGCCTTGATATATGCTGCCAATGCGTATGATAGTAAGGCAGGTACAGCTTAAACTTAAGCACTCTAGAGGCAGTAATAACAGAGATCTATACAATATACTGAAATAACAGGCTCGCAAAGATGTCATATTCAGTTCAAAGAAAAGTATTTTAAAAGGAAACGCTCTTTAAAGTATATGCGAAGTTAAAGAAAGCTTTTATTCCAAATTTCGAAAAACTTCTGCAAGAATTTTCATATAAATACTTGTTTTATTCTTGCAACTTGTAAAGAATGTGAGCTTTGAAATATGTGGGCAATGCATATGATTAAAGCAGGGTACAGCTCAAATTTCAGTACTCTAGAGGCAGCGATTAAAGAGATCTACCCGAAAATGTAAAAAAAGAGACAGAGACAGAGTGTTACACTGCTTTCTTACTGTGATTACAGGGTATGATGAGAGAAAGCAAGTATAAAAGAGAAGAAGAAGCATGGAAAGGTACAGCAGGGAGAGAGAAAGAGAAGCTTGCACCACATGGGCTTCATGTTATATGATTTCGCTTTTGTTTTTTTTTCCATATTTTTCGCTCTCTTTGCAATTCCCACAGCTGCATTGAGTGCGAATGTGTGTGCAAGCGAAGGAAGAGGGAGGGGGGGCGTACAGGGTATGTGTGTGTGTGCGAGTGGCATTATAAACTTATCATAAAATAAAGTTAGCTGCTATTCAAACCGCAAAATTTGCAGCGTCGCGTTATTAAATCACGAAGCACCGCGCTCGGCTGCAGGTGAGGCGCGCTCGCTGTAGGTGTGTGTGTGTGTGATGCAGGTGTGGGTGTGTATGTGTGTGTGTGTGTGTGTGTGTGCGTAATAGGTGTAAACTTAACAAGCAGCATGCTGCAAATACGCGCAGCTGCTGCCATTGCGCAAAATATCCTGCAAAAAAGTCTTCAATTTTTATGCAGTTTTATATGGGTTAAATAGGGGCATTTCCGGGGCAGTATAAGGGTTAAAGGGGAGTTAACTGCAGTTGCCATTGCCAGATATTAAAGGGGTTTTAGAGGGATTTTATGCAGGATATTTTAGAGTTGCAAATCCAATGGTTTTTAATATCTAAAAAACAAAGAAATCAAATAGATTTTTTTAATCTATTATAAATATACCCTACAGCGAGTGCGCCTTCAAGCCGTAGGGTATAGCCAGTGGGGCGGCACATATGTGGAACACACGCACGCACACATGCACCGCAGAACAGTTACCAACACTGGCAGACTGCAGTCGCGACTGTACACACACACACACACACTCAAAAATGGCTGCCGCCGAACGTAACGAAACGGAACGAAACGAAATGAAATGAAACGAATGGCAGCAGCAGGTAACAAAATGAAGCGATGTGATGTGAGGGGCGGACAAAAGAGGCAGGGGCAGAGAGAGAGAAGAAGAGGAAGCAAAAGAGGCAGAAGAAAAGGCAGGTGAAGAGAGAGAGAGAGAGGAGAGAGAGGAGAGTGAGAGGGCGAAAAGCAGCTACGTTGACATTTTCTCAACTTAATTAATTTTCAGCTACCCCAACTAATATAAGTACAGCTCCCTCACACTCACACACAGACAGCCCCACACACACACACACACACACTCACACTTGAGCCACACTGTCGGCATTTTGTTTAGATTTTGCTTTACACTTGGCGCTTGATTAAATTCGAAAGGCAGCAACGTCGCGTCGCGTCGCATTGCCTCGTTGCCTTGTGGCAAGTGAAAAGTGGCAGCATAAATATTTCAATTTCAATTAAAATTAAAATTTCGAAACGCCTTTTTGCTGTCGAGTGTTTGCCAGGCACTTCGCTACACTGTGCTACAGCACACTAACAGACACTAAACTACACCGCGGAGCGTGAAAATAAGAACAGAAATGGAGAAAGAGCGAGAGGGAGAGAGAGAGAGAGAGAGAGCCGCCGAATTCGCAGGGAGCAAAAGCGTATATGCCACATACATTTCAATAATTATTTTTAATGAAGTACAAACGTGCAAATTGAAATGAATGAGACTGGGAAAGTGAGGTTAGAAACGAAGTTACAACTGACGACGAGTTCAAGTTAAAGTTGCGAAATATTTAGAAATATATAGAAGCCACATTTTTAGGGATTATATTGTCTTAATACAAATTTTAATGCATGTACTTTTTAGTGGAAAAGTTTGAAAACTGTTTGAATATTTTCAATAAATATACTCACCCTTTATGTGATCAAAATAAAAAAAAAAAAATAAAATAATATACTGAATTATCTTATGCGGTTTTTTTTTTTTATAAACTAAAGCTAGTTTTAATTAAAATTAATTTAATTTAATTTATTTTAACTATAAATTCAATCTAAATCACATGAAATATTGAGGCGCAGCCAACTTAACTCGCTCAAATTAGGTGGCAACGCTTTGTAGGAAAAGTAAACAAATCATGAGAAAGTCAAAGTCTGCACATTTGAGAAAAATACGTTTTATGCTTAATTACTTTTATATATATATTATATAAATATTTTATTTTTCTGCAAAAATCGAAAATCGATGTGCTGAAATAAGAACTCTTAAACGTATTAATATATGATTTAGTAAAGTATATTTTTATTTTAAATGATTTAATCAAAAATACTTCCCACATGCCTTGGCTAATTGAATCATTTGAATGATTTGAAGAGGAACTAGTATGCAGTTATGGAGCTTCATCCTGCATATATGTATAGCTTATATAGCAAACCGTTTAGCTGCGGTTCTGTTGTTGTTGTTGTTGTTGTTGTTGTTGCCGTTGGCTTCAGTTGATTTATTCGCGTTCTTTTTTTTTTCGATCAACTTGAACAAAAGTTGAAGCCGCACTTCGCCGGTTGCGCTTCAGCGACTCGGAATGAGTGGATAAACCATCAATGGGCGTTGAGTTTTTGCGAGTGGGCGTGGCAAGGCAGTAGCACTCTGCCAGCCTATACATTTGTTTGTTTTATACGCATACAGAGGGGGAGGGAGGGGGGATGGGGTTGCCGCGACTGCAAGTTCATCTTGTTGTTATTTTGTTGTTGCGAGGGCTGCTGCAAAAGTTCTCTAAAGTGATATATGATTGTTAACTGAACTAGTCGAGTAACTCTCTGCGCTCTCTCCCCCTCTCTGTCTCTCTCTCTCTCTCTGTCTGGCTGTCTGTGTGCTGCCTGGCGGCCATAGACGCGTTCCTCTCTTTCTCCCTGTCTCCCCCCTCCCTCTCGCTGCTGCTGCCAACTGCAGCCAGAAAGTTCAATTTTCTTCAGGCACAGCCGCTATAAGTAAAATACTATATATAAAAAAGTTGAGCGGACAAAAAAAAATAAATACTTTTCAACGCTTTAAGCAATCAGCAACGTGTAGGCGAGTGTAGCAGGCAGCAAGGCAGGCAGGCAGGCTGGATAGTGTAGGCAGGTTTAAGCTTGTTGCTGCTGCTGCTGCTGCTGTTGCTCGTAATCATCTCATTTCTTAGTCAAAGCGGAAGTTATTATGTATTTGCCAAGCAACTAACTAAAAAGCAGAATTCACAAAGTGCAGCCAGGCGAATTTAGTGGGGTAGGATAAGCTCGAAGAGGGGAAGGATGGGGGGAGCAGCTGAGAGGCAGATAAAGTCACAAAAAAAAAAGAAACGGAAGCAATTTCAATGCCGGACAATGAGCAAAGTTTAAATTGCAGTTGCGTCGAGAGTTTTCCGAATTCGGAATTTGGAAAACGAGAGAATGTGACCCCAGAGTCAGCGTCCCCACCATGCTGCAAACTAATTGATGAGCTGCAGAGGCAAAGGCAGAGGAGGAGGTGGAGGAGGAGGATTGGGGGGGGGGGAGTCGTGGTCAAGAACCCGACAAAACTATCGAGTGCCAAGCAGAAAGCATATGGTCAGCTAAGCTTATATAGAAGTCTATATAGTATATAGACTATATGTGCATATTTCTTTCTTTATTTATTTATTAATTTCTTTTCTTCTTTTTTTCTTATTTATTTATTTTCTGCTATCTTAATTTCCTTATACACGTATATTCCACAAGAAACCCAGTCGTCATTTGGTATTCGATATTTATTTGATCTTTTATTTGTATTACCCTCTAAAAAAATATTTAAAATATTCTTATATGTGCATATTTCTTTCTTTCTTTTTTTCATAATTTAAATATTTTCTATTTAAATTATTCTATCTTAATTTCTTTATATATTGCTTAAAAAAAAAAAAAACCTAGTCTTCATTTGGCATTTTATATTTTTTGAATATTTTATTATTATTACGCTCTTAAAAATATTTAAAATATTTTTGAAAAAATTTGCTTCAATTATTTTTGGGGCTGCCAACTTCGATCGATTTGCCTGCATAATTCCTTATGGTATTTTTTGTTCCATACCACGGGTCGTATGCGTAATGCGAATCGGTTTCGAAAAATTTCTCAAGCAGCCGCGTGTGGCAAATTGAAAATCCATAAAATTGCCGCCAGCAAACGATGGCGACGGCGGCGACGATGGCAACATCGCATCTTGAGCAGACAGCGAACTATGCAGGTTGTCTTCGTGTCCCCCCTGGAGGCGGCTACTCCCCCCTCCCCAGGGCACTGCACTGTGGCAACTATTGAACTTTGCTGCCTTCTTGCCTCAATTCGCTGGCAGCTAACAAGTTGCAGCTGAAGTTGCTGCTGCTGTTGCTGCTGCTGTTGCTGCTGCTGCTGCTGCTGTTGCTGCTGTTGTCTGCTGCCGCTGCCGCTGCCATCGACGTTGTAATCCACTTAAAGTCTTTGCCAGCCTCCAACCGTATCGGCATTCCCGGCTGCTTTGTATCCTCTACATAGCCGCAGCTGCCAAGCGATTTGCATAATGTCATATAGAAAGTGAAGTCAAAGAGGGAGGGAGAGAGAGAGAGAGAGAGAACGAGAGAAAGGGAGGGGAAGAGAGCAAGCAAAATGACTGCAGAGGGCTGAGCTGAAGTTTAGCTCAGCTCAGCTGTGTGAATGGCGGACAGGGCATCCCCTGCTGCTGGCATTGTGCCTCAGCTTCTTTCCCTCTTTATCCCCCGTCTCTCTCTCTCTCTCTCTCCCTCTCTCTCTTTCTTTTCTTCTGCCCTCTACAGCTCACTATGCTACTTGTTTATGCATTTCATGGCATTTTATTTACTAATAAAGTCTTTATGAAGTTGAACGAGACTTGGACACGAGTTCTCGACTTTCTCGATCTTCCAGCTCCGCCCTGCCCCTTCCTCCCCCCTTCCCCACTTCCTCTACTGCATACAACCCTGTCTATTGTCTGAATTGTTGCATAAATCATAGCAAAAATTTGTTGTAGCCGACTGTGGCATGCAGCAGCCTCAATTAAAGTGTGCGCTGCAATAAATTCATAAATATTATTCAAATGCCACGACAGCAGCAACAACAGCAGCAACAGCAACAGCAACAACAGCAGCAGCAACAACAGTGTTGGAAAACTGTAACAAAAATTCAAGGAGGGGCAGGGGCAGCCACATCGAAACTGGCCACATTTACCGCAACGATAGTGCACAAAAATTTAAATTCACTTCCTGCCACGCCCACACGCCCCCCACAGCAACAACAACAACAGCGATGCGTGTCAATATGCTGCGACACTTAACGCAGGCAGCGTGAGAGATACCCTTTAGCCCCACCCCCAATTTTAATGGGTATATGCGAGCAAATTTAGAAACCCAACAGGGTATCTGCTAGTCGTGCAATTCGTATTGTTGCCCCTAACACATTGCTCATATTTTGGTTGCTTGCAACAACAAACATTTTGCGGTTGCCGCGTCAAAAAGTGCACACACACACACACACCCATGCCCCTACACACACACACGCACACACATACACACACACTCAGCCACTAACACACACACACACACACACAGAGTCACACTACAACACATGGAGTGTCAAATTTGTCGAGGACAACAAAATATTTAATAGAAAATTTATTTTGCGTTTATCAATTGCCCTCGCTTTAGAACGTTTTAATGGTTTCCAGTGTTGGTAAAGCTATGCATAAAATAACGGAAATGGAGTAGGGACGGGGCAGCACAGGGTGTGTCAATATGATTGTGCGTATAAGCGCCATTTTACCATATAAAAGAGCGTCAAAAAACAAAGTTAGCAACTTGAGTTGCGTATGCAAATGCCACACAGTGTTGACAAACAGTTGAGAAACTCATTAAGCAACACTGGCAGTAGAAGAGAAAATTCTAATACGCACACTGAGCAACACTGGCAGCAGAAAATAAAATAAAAATACTCTCATTTTAAATAGATAACGCCACACAAACTGCTTTGAGGTTTTTCTGAGGGCAATAAAATATTATTTTTAATCGAAATAATTGCTAGCAGTGTTGATAAACAATTATTAAATACATTGGGAACACTGACTGTTAGAGAAAATACCCTTAGCAACACTGACAGTAGAAGAAAATATCCCAATACTCTCCCTTTATACAGATAACTAAGGCAGACACAATTCACCTTCGTTTCAAGTTGAATACGTTTATTGGGTACGACAGCATCAGTTTGGAACTCTCCATCCCCATCAACATTCTCATCCTCATCATCATCATCATCAACATCATTCCTGAAGGTGTCTGTCATACATTTTTCATGTGCTTTCACTTTACTTGCAACTCAAACTCAACTCGAACTGCGACTCCAGCTGCGACTCCAACTCCAACTCCAACTGCGACTGCGACTACAATTAAATTAAGCAGATCCATCATTGTGCTACAAAAAAAGAGGACAAGCGCTTATAGAGAGAGACAGAGAAAGAGAGAGAGAGAAGGGAAAGGGTTAGAGCGGGACAGGTGGCATGTCTGGACACATTCTGGACGCACATGTTGCTGCTCCCACGCACAAAAGCTGCTGCTGCTGCTGCTGCTGGAGGCCATTGTTGCTTCGCTTCATCTGCCAAGTGGGAGCCAATTCATCATTCAATTGTTGGCTGCTGTCTCATTCTCTCCTCTTCCCCACCTGCCACACTCCTTTCTCTACTCTTTGTAGTCATTTCCGCTGAAGACTTAGATGCCTTTCCGTTGTGTTGCGGATTTGGTGTCGCATCACTCGCAGAGCTGCATAAATCCCATTCAAGATGATTTAGCATCGTGTATACGCACAGTCGGGGGCAATCAATTAGAAACACTTTGCATCGAATGCAATGACATATGCGGGCAATTCAATTGTAGTTCATAGCCGATGCCAATTTGATGTTTTCTCTCTATGAAAATGTTGATGTGCAGACAAAAAAACAAAGGAGTAAAAGTATAGGAGGAGTGTTGAGTAATAGGCAATTTATGTGGGCAGCTGGGGGCGTGGCCAAATTTTAAAACATGCTCAAGCTGTGGGCAATAATAAGACATATTGTGCTTGAATTTCATAGCTCTAGCTCTATTAGTCGCTGAGTTAGGGGTGTTCATACAGACAAACAGTCCTAAATTTATCATACTAGTTTGTTTATAGACACTGCTTGCATGGGCATATATCCTTAGAGCATATGTGAGCTCGTAGATGCCTTGGGAACGAAAAGAGTTAATTATTTTACTTACAGGGTATGTTATAGCCTGGCAGTTATACCCTACTTTACGCTGCAGTTAGAGGGGAAAGAGATTCAAGTGCTTTAAAGTTGAGCTAAACAGGTATATAAGGTATATAAATGAGCTGGTATGCTAGTGGTATATAGTATTTTTGTAGTATTATCTACCCTAGTTTAGTATATACTAAATAAATACAGCGGCGTTTCATCAAATTATTTAGTGGCAGCTACTAAAGTTTCAATTATGTCGTCGCGAGGCTTTGTACATGGCCTTAGGGGCTGCCACTTGTCACACACACCCACACACACACACACCACCACACACACACCCTGATACACACACATACACTTAGGCACACAGTGAAGTTTTTAATTAACTGCCTGACAAAGATTTTGCCTTAGCTTGTCGCGCGTTTTTTCGTCCTCCCCGAGTTTTTTTCCCGGCATAGACAAAATTGTGTGCTCGGGGCACATTGCCACGAATTGACATGCTCTCTCTCTCTCTCTCTGTCACTCGCTTGTTTGTGCCCCGCTTGGAATTTAATAAGCCCGAATTTGTTGGCGATCCGCCATAACACAGGGCGGTCCCTGCTCGCCCCTGCACACCCTGTGCTGCATCAAAAAGAAACGACCCCCAGCGACATTTGCTAATTAAACTTTTTGTTAAGCGCTTAAAACATATGCCGCATGCCAATGCACACACACACACACATACCCTGTAAATGGGGGCAGCTCCCTACCCCCTACCCCCTCCGCCCTGGGCTATAACCACCCTGTACGTTAATGACAAATGGCTGTCAGTTTGTCAGTTCAGGCTGCCGCTGGCGTTGCAGCTGCTGCTGCTGCTGCTGCTGCCACACGCCAATTGCCACTTAACAATCGGACGAATTGCTGCAAGGGAATACCCTGAATGAAAATAAAAAAAAAAATAAAATCGAGCAGAGAAAACAAAAATCGAATTGAAAGAGTGCAAAAAATCAAGTGTGGGAGCGAGAAGGCAGACAAACTATTTTCAACTTTTTTACACCTGCAAAAAAAAGGGAGAGAAAATGAGGAAAATAGGGGGAAAAGCGCAGGCTGCTGTGAGTTTTCCAAATGAATTGAACGTAATGAATGAAGTTGAAAGTTGCAAAACGCAGTGTGGCATGCGGAGAGGGAGGCAGAAGCGGGGAGGGAAGGGCGTGTTTGAGCCAAGTTCTCTTCGTGCAATTAACTGTGAAAACGCTGTCACAATATTTCAAACTTTTAATTGTTTGCGCAATTGCAAAATGCAGCCGGCAGAGGGCAGCAGCAGCAACAGTTGCAACATTGTGGCGCCACACTTGGCAGCTGCAAAGGGTCAACTTGATGCTGCAACGCCAACTCCAACTCGACTCGACTCGACTCGGCTCAGATCAGATCAGCTCAAGCTTTGGCTTAGCTAACACTCACATTTGCATTCACATTCATACTCACATGCATTCATATTCACTCTCGCATTCACAGTCACATTCAAATTCGTTTCACATCCGTCTCCGTCTCTCGTTTCATTTCGTTTTGTATTTCCGCATCCGTTTTCATTTTCCCCTCTCGGTCTCAGCTTCAGCTTCGCCTTCGGCTCCAACTCCAGTTCCGACTCCAGTTCCAACTCCGACTCCGACGGAGACGGATCCAGCTTCGGCTTCGACTTCGGCTTGCTTTTTTCTTGGGGAATATAATTTAACATGAATATATCGCATTTCATGGAGTCATACATCACACAGCGCGCTGTGGCGGGCAACATGCGGCCACACAACGCTGCGGGCGTTGGGGCGTGGCATGCCACGCGAGGCAGGCGGGGGGGAAGGTAGTGGCATGTGGCATGAGGCATGAGGCAAGCAGCAAGTGACAGCACTAACATAAACCACAATAATATCCAAAGTCATGAAGGAAGTAACCAAGTGTGAATTTTCGGTTTATGCCTCGCGAACCAGAGCGCTGCCAGCGTCGCTGTCGCTGTTGCTGTCGTTGCTGCTGACGTCACAGTCGGCTTAATGTGCACCCTACACTGGAGTTGGAAAAGATCTTATGAGTTCTAATGGTGAGATGGCTATTTAGAGAGTAGATCGAAGTTTATGGCCTAAGCAAATACGTTTTGTCAGCTTTGAGCTAATCTTTCTCATATATTTGTTTCTTTTAAAGATTTAAAAGCTTCTTAAGCAACAAGATTTAATTTGGAAGCTTTACTTTATTTTTCTCTTTTTTTTGTGAAAGCTCTAAGGCTTCTTAGAAATAAAGAATCTTTAATTAAAAATATTCTATCATAATAGCTGAAAGCAGTTTTCATATAAAGCAAATACAAAGTGTTTTTATGTATTTTTATACTCTCAGAAAGTCTTTAGCAATTTTTCATTAAAGTTCGAATATCGTATGTATATTTGGGATATATATTTATTAATGATGTATGTTTTTGATTTTGTGGGAGATAAAATAATTTTAGAAAATTAATATTTGAGTTTAGCTTTCACAGTTTAATGCAGCTTCTGCTTATGATGTAAGCTTTGAATTATTTTTAAGCTTTCACTTATTAATGCAGTTTTTACTTACTTACTTTATACTCGTTTAATCTTTAACTTGCTAGTTAATCTATCATATATTAATTAAACTTTTACTTTCTCAGTTTTTTTTTAATCGTTTTGCTCCTTAATAAAATTTTTTTCATGAACATGTTGAATACCAAAGCTACATGCTTATTACCTGTCACACTGTGTAGCGCCTTTCGTAATTCCTGCTAGCTGGTTCGCTGCTGCTGCCTCTGCCTCTGCTGCTGCCTCTGCCTCTGCGTCCTGTTCTGACTCGCTGGTGCGCGTTGCCCCTTGCAGTTGTTTTAGTTGCTGCTTCCGTTTCGCGGACAGTTTGCTTTGCTGTTTTTATTCTTGTGTGATTCTTTGACTACACACACACACACACACACACACACACACACACACTCAGACACATTGAAAAAATGTTGCAACAAAACATTTACGACGTCATCGTTTCACAATTTTCGTCCAGTTCTGTTGTATCTTAAAATAAAAATTGTTGTTGCTGTTGTTGCTGCTGCACAGTCCCAGCGGGGTAAATGAAAGAGCAGCAGCAGGACAACAGTAAAAGGCGGAAAAAAACGCAAGCAAAACAGAGCGAGAAATAGAAGGAGTAGGGGGGAGGGGAGCGAGGAGAGGGCAGAGAAGTGTGTTGCAAAAAGAAAGCAAAATCTCGTGTCATTTATCATGCATTTCCACTTTTGGCTTCCGTCGGCCGGGACATGCCCCAAACACACACACAGACACACACACACAGACACACACACACAGACACACACACACAGACGCCACGCTGGACAATTGCGAGTCGAGTGGCAAGTGGTGTGGCCGGAGGGGAGCAGCAGCGGCAGCGGCAGCGGCAGCGGCGGGAAACAGCTGAAATGATGTGTGCGCGCTGCCTTTGCCGCAAGGCTGAAGAGGAAGAAGAAGAAAAAGAAGAAGATGAAGCAGAAAAAAGATGACAAACGAAACACATTTCAGTGTCAGTTTTCTGTTTTCAGTTTTCAGTTTCCTCTTTTATTTCATTCGACTTCTTTTTCCCCTTTTGCCACCCAACTGCAGCTCTCTCCCTCTCGCTCTTTAAGCCAACTCAGCAGCATCAAAACTTTGTTCATCTTGATCAGATCTCAATTGCAATATGTTTTACTAAGTTATTCCATATAAAATACCCTGCAAGTGCTGCTATATTCAATAATATAGTTTAATCATTTTATCGATAGCAAACAATATCTAAAATTCGTTTTAAAGATTTTACAACACTGTTTAAAGATGTTTACATCACTTGGCATAAGCAGCAATCCTTAAAATTAAAGTATAATAAACATTTTTACCTTGAAATCCGATATAGATATATTTTTGTAATACAACAGGATTTTTTTCTGACTATCGATTAATTTTTAAAGATTTTTTAACACTGTTTTAAGGTGTAATACTTAGGATGGACAGCAATTTTCAAATTTAAAGAAAGTGTTGCTTAAACATACGATATAATCGATAGTATTGTTAAAAAGCGATAGTGTGAAATATCGATTTTTTTACCAGCACTAACAATAACTGCAAGCGCATCTCTAGCTGCCTCATCGGACGCGGCGCTGCCTGCGGCGTCTGTCAGTTGCGGCCACAGCGGGCTCAACAATTTCGTGTCCGACTGCAGTCGAGTGAAGGCGAGTGGCATCCAGGCAAGTCCAGGCAGCTCCAGAGCAGCTCAATCTCGTCTAGGCTTCCCTTGTCTTCTCGTCTGCCCGCTGCGGCCGCAAATGAAGCACGGCGCAAATCAACGACAGACGCTCAATTTATGCGTTTTCATTTTGCCCCCAAAACCAATTTTTAATTTTCATTTCCATTGCCTTTCTGCCTTATCCAGCACTCTACCTTGCTGCCTGGCTTCCCCCAGACCCTCCTCCACTCCCCTGCCCTCTTCCAGTGCTATGCAAAATTAATAAAAAAAAAAGAAAGTAAAATCGAAATCGAAAAAATGCTCTTCAATTAATTTCCTTCGAGGACTAAGCAACATTTTTCTTGCTGCTGTGCAAGGGGGGAGGGTCTGGCAAAATTTGCTTCGTCATTTTCTGCGGCAATTTGAATATGGAAATGCTGCCCCAACCCAAACCCCACTCTCTTTCTCCCTATCCTGCTGCGTGCCCGAAATTATGAAAAGTTCTTTAAATTGTTTGCCTTGCGAATGCGGCGCATTTGCCGCGTGGCATCCATGGTAGTATGTGCCACATGTTGAAGCATCCCCCTACCTACCACCCCAATGAGTTGTGTATTTTCTTCTCTCTCTCTCTTTCTTCTTCAACTCAAAACACACATCCGACATTTGATTTAAATCTTAAACGAATCGCTGGAAATTACGAGGCAAAAAAACAATGGAGCGACTTTAAGGATTTGTAAATAAGTTTTATATCTCATATACAGCTTTATAATGTGTGTGCTTTAAGCTGATATACAGCATTAAAGTGGTGTATAGGGAGTGCTCAAATATGATATATATGTCTACACTGCTTTTGTAGTTGAGAGTTTATTAAAATAAACACTAGAAGCTTTAAAAGCAGGTTAGATATATCGTGTTCTTTTAGTTTATCAAGGCGGCAGAGGGCGTGGCTAAATTTTAAAATATGCTTAAGCTGCGTGCAATATTACAAAATATTCTGCCCAAATTTGGTAGCTTTAGGTCTTATAATAACTGAGATCTGAGTGTTCATACAGACAATCTGAAGCAGAAACTGCAGTTTTAGGCTCTATAAAACAACTAAATTGATATATAACATACACATACCTTGCCACAACTTGCAACCCATCGATATGTCGATGTATTTTTCCCCACAGTGTCGCCTCGATACTTTGACACTTTGGGTAGAAGAACAAATGCGATGGGCGCAGCTGCTGCATACGGTGTGGGCGGCCACATGCGGCAGGCTGTCGGTCTAGCCAAGCAGGGGCAGGGCGGAGGTGTGGGTGTGCCCTGGCTGATTGGGTAGAAAACTG
The DNA here is from genome assembly GCA_018901885.1 of Zaprionus kolodkinae. Classification (NCBI taxonomy): domain Eukaryota; kingdom Metazoa; phylum Arthropoda; class Insecta; order Diptera; family Drosophilidae; genus Zaprionus; species Zaprionus kolodkinae. The sequence goes on along the minus strand of JAEIFM010000159.1, from coordinate 26,175 downwards.
CGGCAAACAAATGCGACGCCATACGGTCTGGCTCCGCGTCTGGGGGGGCGCAAGGAACCGCAATGAACTTGAGTCGAGCTGTCAATGTGATAAATAAACTTGGCTCAGTTTGGGCAGCCCCTGCTCCTGCTCCCCCCCCCCCCTGACAGGGGGAGGGGCACAGGTGCCGCTGGCTAAATAAATAATATGAAGACATGTTTATAAATCTCCCTCTCTCTCTCTCTCTCTCTACTTGCAGCGACAACTTGGAAGCAGAAAACCTTAGAGGAATCCTAGAGAGCAACTCAGCAACCCACAGGCACTATAAGCATAATGGGCGTGGCACGCCTAGCTCGTATGTTGGCGCTGGCAGCGCTGCTTGTGCAATTGAATCAGGCGGATGCTTATTCCAGTACGTATACGCCATGTTGTACCCTGTAGATTGTTTGTTTTTCTGTTTTGTGTTGTCCTTGTTGTGTCCCTTCTGCAAATTTCGGAGTGTTCGCTCGATCGCTCGATCGCTCTCTCTCTCTCTCTTTCTTTTTTCTTTCTCTCTCTCTTTTTCTTCCTCTTTCTTCCTTTCTATCTCTCTCTAAATTTCTCTCTGTGTGTATTCTAAATAAATGTTCCGTGTAAAATGTTACGCTCGATCAATCTTCATCATCATCATCTTCATCATGATCATCATCTTGAACCAACAACATACGTCGATCATCACCAACATCGTACGCCTCAATACGATCCACAACTGTTCCCTGATTCCATTCGATTATAATTTTATTTATTATTTTCAATTTATTCCCCAATCCTCCTCGAAACAATAAAACAAAACACAAAACACGCGAAACACACACACAACACAACTCCGTCTGGGTCTCCTCCTGCTCCCACTCCCCGCTCCTGCTCCTGCGTCTGGGAATGCGCGTATAGAGTATGGACGCGGCTGTGCCGACATCGGTTGCCTGCCCAGCGAGGAGTGCATCATCACCAGCGACTCGTGCAGTTACAATCAGCGCGATGGCAAGGACTGCGGCAATTATCCAACCTGCAAGCGCAAGAGCAGCTCTGGGAACAACCAGGCCAATCCCTCCTCGTCGTCGGTTAATCCCTCAGGTATTTATTTAAATCGTATCATTTGATTTTGATTTCCATTCTCTCTTCGTCTTGGGTGCGCTTCGGTTGAGCTTTTATCGAATTCTTCTTCATGACACGAAAGACGGACACACGCTAAGGATATAGGACAGATCGAGGGAAAAGAAAAGAAAAGAATACAAAAAAAATGGGGGAAGAAATTGGCCGTTTCTTTATCATTTGCTTTAAGTTCTATATTCGGTATTATATCTTGTGTTATTTCTATGTATGTTACTAATATCGTAAGATCGCAATATCGTATTATCGCAATAATGTTCTTCAACTCAAGCGAGCAAAACCGAAGAAGAACAAGAAAACACACACATACACACACAACTCTCACACACACACACGCAAACTGCTTCACATAACCGTCTCTGTCTCACTCTCTCTCTCTCTCACTCACTCGCACTCGCAACTGCGCTCGCACATACACTCACCCCGCTCGCTCACTCATTCTCTCATCGAGCAGCAGCGATCTCTCTCTCTCACTCTCACTCACTCTCTCTCTCATTCTCGTGCAATTGCTTGTGCTCGCTCTCACACTGGTTGTCTCTCTCGCACACACTTGCTACGACTGCAATGGCAATGCAATCCACATGGCATGCACATGGAGTCCACATGGAATCCACATGAAGAACACACGTAGTCCGCATGACTTCCACATGGAGTCCAAATGGAGTCCACGCGACTTCCACATGGCTTTCAAATGGGTTCCACATGAAGTACACATGAAGTAAACATGAAGTACACATGAAGTACACATGAAGTACACAGGGCTTCCACAGGGCTTCCACATTGAGTCCACATGTAGTCCACATGTAGTCCACATGTAGTCCACATGTAGTCCACATGGAGTACACATGTAGTCCAGATGTAGTCCACATGGAGTCCACATGGAGTACACATGGCTTCCACATGGCATCATGTCATGGAGTACACATGTAGTCCGCATGGACTCCACTTGGAGCCCACATGGAGTCGATATGGCTTCCACATGGCTTTCCCATGTAGTCCACATGTTGTCTAAATTGGAATTCACATGGAATCCACATGGAGTCCACATTGCATCCACATAGCATCCACTGCCCAGTCGCTTAGCAACTTGCATAGCTTAACCAAACTAACCACATCTCTCTCTCTCTCTCTCACACATAACTCGCTCTCTCTCTGTCTTACTCTCTCATGCGGCTCACGGCTCTACTAATAGGATCCAGCTTGAATACAGGTCCCGAGAATAATATCTTTGCGCCCGCCTCATCGAATCCCACACTTAATACCTACACCTACTTCAATCACAACAATAACAACAATAACAATAACAATCAACAACAATCCTCGCAATCGGCGGGTCAGCAAAAACAAAATGGCGGCGCCGGCGGCAACGGCGGCGGTGGTGGTGGTGGCGGCGTCGGCAATCAAAATGGCGGCCAGGGTAACAGTCAAAAGAGCAATGCGGAAAGCAGCATGGGCAGTCTGGCGGCTGCCAATGGGGCTGCCGGCGCCTCCGCCAGTGGCATCGATCCACATTACGTATTTGGGGCCAAGCTGCACATGCCCATCATACCCAATATGCCAATCTTTCCATATAATTCACCCACGCAAGCGCCATCGTTTCAACAGTTTCCCCAACCCAATCATCCAGGTAGCGTCCTCAATCCTGGCTATCCCATGCATGGCCTGCAGCCGGTGAATCCCTACAATTCACCGTTCGTATTTGGCCAGCTGCCGTTCTATTCGGGCCCCGCCGGCACTGGCGGACCACCTGGCGGTGGCGGTGCTGGCGGCATTGGCGCCGGCGTCGGTTTGCCCAGCTCGAGCATTGGCATACTAGGCGGCGGCGGCGGCGGCCTGGCACCATACGGCAGCAACTACCAGGGCTATGCAACCCATCATCAGAATGCGAACATGTATAACAAACCGCCGCCACAGTATCAGAACCAGAATCAACAGAATCCCTACAATCGCCAGACCCAGGCGCATCCCTCGGCAGCGGATGGGCGACGCGGTGGCCGGATACATGTGCAGCTGGTTGGTGTGCTTGCCATGCTCGTGCTGCTCATAGCCCAGTGTGGAGCAGGCAGCGCCAGCACGTAATAAGCAGCAGCACATGAGGATCACCGAACGACGAGGACGAACCCAAGGACGACACGATCAACGATCAAAATTTTTGCGTTACTTTTGATTTCAGTTTTTTTAAACGCCCCTCTTAAGCTCTCCTTCCTCTCCCCCTCTCTCTCACTCTTTCTGTATTTCTCTACCTTTTTTAATATTAGAAATGGTTTATTGTCGGTCTAAAAAAGCGTATAAACTTAGGGAAACTAAGAAAAAATAAACAAAAAAAAAAAAAACGAAAAGTACAACAACAGCAGCTGCAGAGATCGCTGTCTCGCTTGCACGCCAGTGCTGCAAAACTTAAGAAACTTTTACAACACTAGCAGTACCACAATATTTTTAGAATCAAAAGCAACAATTTATTATAACAATAACAATTTATTTATATAATTTATTGTTTATATTTGCTGCCTACTCCAAATATTGCTGGCGCATTCAGTGCTGGAAAATGATTTTAAAAAAATTGCTAGTGTTGGAAAATTATCGAAAAAATGTGTATAAAAGCAGCAATACCATCGTTTGTTATACCACTTTTTTTTTTGCAGTGCTAACGCAGTACACTGACAGCAAATGAAATGAAATTTCCTAATGGTTTCGCAAGTGAAATTTCGCATAACAAGCGCAATTACAGCAAGCAATATAGGCAGCTCACACAGACATAAAAAACTCACACACACACAGGCATAGAAAGCACATACACACACACTCACACACAACGATTTAGTTAGAATTCAACTAGGTTTTCTTTTTTCTCTCAGTGTTTCTTTTTAGTACATTTCTTGTGCACATTCTTTACGTAATTTCAGTTTAATATTGTGCTCGCTTTGTGCGTCCCTCTCACTCCCTCTCTATATATATCTCCCTCTCTCTGTGTGTGTGTGTTAGTTCATTTGTGTGTGCTCCAACTATCTGTCAGTTGTACTCCCAGTCCAGCCTGTGCCCTCCCTGGTGGGACTCTCTGCCTTTGCTCTGCCTTTTTTGCAGCTCAATTAAATTGGAATTTAATTTCGAGCTGAGTCCGCTCGTTCGTTCCACTGTGCCAGCCGCAGACTTTGGTCCAGCCCAAACACACACACACAGAGAGGCACAGGCACACACACACACACACACACATGGTTAGATAGGGAACTTTGATGTTGATGTTAATTTCATTTTTGTTGATGCTTCTACGAATTTTGTGGTAAACTCGGTACCATCATTTGCCTCTGCCCTGGCTCTGCCTCTGCCTCTGCCTCTGCAGTTGCTGCTGTTGTACACACACACACACACACACGCATGTCAATCAAAGTGCATAACGAGCTGCTTTTTAGACTGCAATAAAATATATGAAAGAAAGAAAATAAATTAAAAAAAAAAACCTTAGAAATTTGAGTTAAATGAAAATTTGCACAAAGTGCACAAAGAAAGAATTGTAATAATAATAATAATAGTACGTACATTTTTTTTTTACACCATACATATGTATATCATACTAAAATGGAGTTAAGAGCGCATACACGAAATAGTTTTTACCGTTAAAAAAAAAAACGAACTTGAAAAATCAACAGCGAAAATCAACTTGAAATCAAAATGCAGCCGAATGAATTCGAATTAAAATCGAGGGCAATTTAAGTGTAAAAAAAAAACATACAAAAAAATAAATTGAAATCAAATCAAAGTAATATACGTAAGAGAAGAGTAAAGGTAAAACAAAAAAAAAAAAAAAGAAAGGGTATTTAAAGCCAAAAAACGTAAACGTAAACCAAAATCAAATCGAAACGATTCGAATCAAATCACAAGTGCATCCATCAAAAACAGTTGAAAACATGTTTAAATTGGCAACGGGAGCTAAACAGAAAAAAACAGAATTTATTTTTATGCTTGTTTTAAAAACGATTCATCTACTCTATGTATACCCTGTACACACTATGGCAGAGTATATAAAATGATATGAAAGTCTCATTCGAATAATAAGTGATTCTGAATCATATATAATACATCCATCTATCTATGCATATACTCTGCTTTTGTGCACGTACAGGGTAGCCAGCTAGTCGAGCACACTTGACTCTACCGGTTTTCCATTATCTTTATTGTACTGCAAATATTTTGTAATTGATTTATTTCCTTGCTTTTATTCGATATGAATTTTTCTTTGTGTCACGAATGCATTTGTGAATAAATAAATGAACTTTGAACAGAGCAAACATGAAAACAGAGAAACGAAAAGGAAAAGGAAAAAGGATAAAGGGTCAGGACAGATAAGCAGCAGATAAAGAAGAAGCAGGATACACTTACTCCGTCCGTATAGATTCACATTCACATTGCAATTATTCCTTATTTATTTAGCTTGAATCGACTCTTTCTCTCTCTGTATCTGTCTCTCTCTCTCTCTCTCACACACACAGACATTCATTTGACATAGAGCCCAACTAGAACTGCCATGTGAACAGTATTAAACGCAAAACTAACTGAAGCATTTGTATGAGCTACATTTATCTATAGATATATATATAATATATAATCGAAACTAATCCGGGCGATTAAAAAATGGAAAAACAAAATGTGCATGCTACTAATAACAGTTTACTCGATACACGATAACCGATAACCGATAACCGTTACCCGAATATGATTATGAATATGCATTATAGTCTTAGGTGGCATTCAATGGTGTTCAGGTACCCCGTAACTCCCTCGTATACCCCGTCTTAATGCTCTGAAACCAAACGAAACGAAAGTTAGCCCGGCGTTGTACATAGCATTCGCATTTATAAGTATACAATACGTACTTATATACACTATACATATATAAATATACCCTATATACGCATGCATACGCATACCAAATAATACCTACTATAACTGAATATACTTACATATATAATACTAGATATAAACATTTCGATGGCATTCAATGAACATTTACTAATCCAAACGGCAGAGAAGACTTATATGAACTAAGCGATAATATAATATAATAATAAACGAAATTGCAAAAATACCAAAAAAATACCAAAAAAAAATACTAAAAGAATACGAAAAAAAATACTAAAAACGAAATCAAACTCAAAGTTGTGTAGAACTTAAATGTTGCATTTGCGTTTGCCGATAGCGATATCGATAACGCTGGCAGCTACAATAATTATATCGATATCGATAACTATGAATTGAATTAATATACATATACATATATGTTTGTATTGATGGCTATATTGATGGATAAATCGATAAATCTATCGATAGTAGGCAAATGCTTATCAAAGAAAACAAATCGTAAGGAGAAGCAACTGTAATGAAACTAAGCTAATTTAATCGATAACGATAGCGATAACCACAATGAAAACCAAGACCAAGCTTTTCCCCTCCCCACCCTCATTCATCTTGTTTCATTTCGTGTTTAATTTTCCACCATTTTCTTAATGCTTTTTGTGTTCTTGTTCTTTTTTTATGTATATTTGTTTATCAAACGCTTTTTTTGTGGCTAACATTCTCTGCTGCGCTGCTTGCTGCGCTGCTGCTGCTGCACTGCTACTGCGCTGCTCTGCTCCAAAGTGAGCCACGGCGACACACACAACTCGTACGCACCCGCCGAGCCCAGTGCACCGCTGCCCACTCCAGATGCCAATCAGGCTGGTGGTGGTGCCGGTGGTGGAGCTGTACCAGCTGGTGGTTACGGTGGCGGCGGCGGCGCTGGTGGATATGGTGGTGGCTTCTCGGCTGGCGGTCACAGTCTCTATCCCTCGCTTCCCAACAACAACAACGGTGGTGGTGGTGGCGGTGGCGGTGCTGCTGGCTACAATCCCTACAATGGCTACAATCCACAAGGCGGCTACAATCCACAGGGTGGCTATCAGCCACAGGGCGGCTACAATTCACAGGGCGGCTACAATCCACAGGGTGGCTATCAGCCACCATCCGGTGGCTATCAACCCGTGCCCGGCTACACCCCACCCGCTCCGGGCTATGAGAATGGCGGCAATGGCGGACAGAAACCCAAGGACAAACAGGGCGGCGGCTTCTTCTCCAACTTCTTCTCCAATCCGGCGGTCACTCAAGCGGTTTCCGGTATCATTGCAGGACAACTGACCAAGCAGCTGCAGGGCGGAGGTGGTGCCAACAACGGCGGTGGCGGTGCTGCCTACCAGCCCAGCGGTGGTTACAGCTCCGGTGGTGGCGGCGGTGGTTCCTCGGGCTCATCCACGGGCAGCAACCTACTCGGCGGCCTACTGAATTCAGTGCTCTCTTCCAATGGCAACAATGCTGGCGGTGGTGGTGGCGGTGGTACTGGCAGCTTCCTGGGCAGCCTGCTCAGCGGTGCTGGCGGTGGTGGCGCATCTCAAGGCGGCGGCGGCGGCGGTGCCCTCAGTGAGATCTTCAGCTCGAAGAATCTCGGTGGACTGTTCAGCGAGAAGAGTGGTAGTGGTGGCAGCGGAGGAGGCGGCTACTCCTCGGGCGGCTACTCATCGGGTGGTCCCAAGAGCTACCCCACCCAACCGCCCTATGGCAAGTGAGCTGAGCCCCCCACGTGCGCTGGAGAAGTAGAATATCATCATGTACGATAGTTTCTACAGATATTTTTCAACACTAAACTAATCGCATAACTAATCAACTCGAGGGTTTTCAATAATACAACAACAACAACAACAAATACAAATACAAATACAACAACAAATACAACTACAACAACAACTACATATACATATACATATATAAATAGATACAATTTAAAAAAATACAAATACAGTTCAGATTACACTTAACTTTAATCGCATTATCGAAATTCTGGAAAAATTGTGAAAAGCAAAAAAAAAAAAAAAAACCGATAAACTGAAAATGATCAACAAAATGTGAATTCAATTTCAATTTGTAAATAGAAATACGTAAGAATTGAAAGCCAAGATGGTTCAATATGTGTTTTATTTCAATATAGACAGAAGGAAAAATGGAATCTTATTGTTTTTTTTTTCAGTGTGCGAAGGGGTAAGTAAAAAAACCTATGATATATGAATAGAGAAAGAGAGCTTGATACATAAAATATTCCTGAAGAAGTTGAAAGAGGTGAATACAAATATTTCAGAGATATTACAAATCTACAAGTTCAATTTTCACGAGCTATGGGATTGGCATTCAAAATTTGAAACATTCTGCAGCTATATCTGATATACAGCAACCTGTAGAACAAATTTGAGATCTCTAGCTTATATAATAACAGAGATCAGCGTGTTCATACAGACAGACAGACGCATAGAGCAGCAGGACAGATGTAAAGCTGGGCAGAACGATAGATAGAGAGGCAGATATGCAGCTCGAATCGAAAGACAATTAGACAGACAGAGAAATAGGGCAAATCAAGCATATATACGAGGGTCGTTTGATAAGTCCGTGACTTTTTGTATTTGCCGCGCACCTGCTCTAAATACAACACTGCTCCTGTCAGCAGTTATCGATTAACAGCTGACTGTAAAATTTTGAGAAAGCTGCGTTTTTTGGTTTGCGTTTTATAGGCATTGAAAGCAGACGATCTCGTGAATTTTAACGAAAATGGAAAAAAGTGAATTTCGTGTGCTAATTAAGCATTATTTTTTGCGTAAAAAATCCATCACCGAAACCAAGGAAAGACTTGATAAATATTATGGGGACTCTGCACCATCAATTTCAATGGTTAAGAAATGGTTTACTGAGTTCCGTTGTGGTCGTACCAGTACAAGTGATGCCGAACGTTCAGGTCGCCCAAAAGAGGTCGTCATGCCAGAAATCGTCGACAAAATCCATGGAATGATATTGGATGATCGGAGAATGAAAGTGCGTGAGGTAGCTGAGGCTGTAGGCATCTCAACTGAACGGGTACATCACATTTTACATGAATATTTGGACATGAAAAAGCTTTCCGCGCGATGGGTGCCGCGATTGCTCACACACGACCATAAGCGCAACCGTGTGACCATTTCAAAGGAGTGTTTGGCGATGTTCAACCGCAATCCAAACGAATTTTTGCGCCGTTTCGTTACCGTAGACGAAACATGGATCCACCACACCACACCAGAGACCAAAGAACAATCAAGACAGTGGGTTTCTCCGGGTGAACGTGCACCAAAGAAGGCCAAGGTGGGTCTGTCGGCCAACAAGGTCATGACCACAGTTTTTTGGGATGCACAAGGTATCATTCACATCGATTACCTTGAAAAGGGTAAAACGATCACCGGCGAATATTATTCAGAGCTTTTGGACAGATTCGATATTGATTTGAAGCAGAAACGACCGCATTTGGCGAAAAAAAAGTGCTGTTCCATCAGGACAATGCACGGGTGCACACGTGTGTAGTCAGCATGGCAAAATTTCATAAATTGGGCTACGAACTGCTACCCCATCCAGCATATTCTCCAGATTTAGCCCCCTGTGACTATTTTTTGTTTCCAAACATGAAGAAATGGCTCGGCGGTAAGAGATTCGGGTCAAATGAAGAGGTCATCACAGAAACAAACGACTATTTTGAGGGCCTTGAGAAAACCTATTATTTGGAAGGAATAAAAAAATTGGAAAAACGCTGGACTAAATGTATAGAGCTAAAAGGAGATTATGTTGAGAAATAAAACGCTTCTTTGACGAAAAAAATATATTTTATTCAAAAAGTCACGGACTTATCAAACGACCCTCGTATATTTTCTGTAAGACCTTCTCCAGCCTGCACATAAGATACGGATAAGTACTACAATGATCGCATTCAACGAATAAAATGCTTTACTCGCACTTTATCAACACACACACATAACCTAAAAAATAAATAACGCTTAAGTTGCCAATTGAATAAAATGGCAGACATTCTCAGCGAATTGAGCTGCTTCTGGCTTAGCTCTGTATGCTCTGCGTGTGTGTGTGTGTGTGTGTGTGTGTGTAGCTGCCTGCCTGTCTGTGTTGCCCAACACTGGCTGCGCCACTTGTCGAGCTTTCAGGCTGCAAGAACTGTGCTATAACTATGCGTGCGACCCACTTGACTATGCGCTAGCAACAATATATTATGCGCTAAGATCCTTAGCAAGGACTACAGCCCCCGGGGGAGGATGGGCAGGGGCAGGGGGCAGAGGGCAGTGGGCAGGTGGAAGGGAGTTGGCAACGAGATGGCCATTTGGCTTTGGTTAACCGACAACCATTTTGTAATTTATTTAAGTAATAAAATAAATATACGACGAGTGTGTACATTGTCCCAGCACAGGCCAACCCAGCACAGGCAGCTCGTGGAGCACCTGCAATGTGGGCGCACTCAGCGGGTCCTCGAGCAGTGTGGGTTGTGGCAAAGTGCGGGGCCAAGTGAGGTCGTCGCAGCGAACACATATGTATGCGCTGTGGCTGTGGCTCTGGCTCTGCCTGTGGATGTGGATGTGGCTGTGGCTCCAGCGGTGGCTGTGGCACCGAGTGCGAGTGAATGCACTCAGCGAAAAGAATTTGTGCCACACAAATGCGGTTTGACTTAATGAATGAATGAATGAAAGAAACATTCAAAATGTAACTACAATAAAGTGCAAAAAAAAATGAGAGCAGAGTGTACAGGAATTTTGCCCAGGCCTATGCTGCATATAATATCATTATGAGTCAACGTTATATTATTCCTTTTATTAAGGAAAAAAATGATGTATTAAATATATTCTTATGTTGTCTTTGATATAATCGATTGTATTACAACACTTCGTTCAAAACATTATAAATATATATCAGTTGTGTAGCTCATCGATTTTACTTTGCTATTGCTTTTTTAAAACTATCGATACTATCGATTAAATAGGATTCTTAAGCAAAAGCAATTCTTTTAGTCTAATATTTCAGGCTGTAAAATCTTTGAAAAAAAAATTAAGTATTAAAACGCTAAATAATATTTCTAATGACGTTTTTAACTATCGATACTATCGATTAAATTACATACATAAACAGTTCTTAAATATTGTTAATTGTATTGTAGCTAAGGTAGGTATTTCAGGTTTAAGAGCTTTTAAATAGTGTAGTTACATCTTTAAAAATAAACATTATTATATAAACTCTAAACGATAGTTCAAACTATCGATACTATCGATAAAATGGGTTTCTTATAAACAATTCTTCTATTCTAGGTATTTCAGGCTTAAACCCTTTTAAATAGTGTTTATAAATCTTTTAAAACAAACGTAATATATATATATAAACTCTAAACGATATTTCGATTAACGTATTTAACTATCGATACTATCGATTGTGCTACGATTATTTTGCAGCCCTGTGTTCTAAGCGTTTTTCCTTAATTTTTTTGAGTGTATCGTTGAGTGTTGGTTAAGCCTGTTGTTGTTGTTGCTGCTGCTGCTGCTATGTTTGTTCCCACTGTTGCTGCTGTTGTTGTTGCTGCTGCTGTTGTTGTTGTTGCTGCTGTTGTTGTTGTTGTTGTTGTTATTGCCAGCGAAAGTGCGCTTGAAGTGCAGCACGGAGCACCTACTTGGCCAAAGTGAATTTAGTGTCAAGTGCAGGAAAATGTGAAAAGCGGCAACGAGTTAGTTTTTCATATTTAAGCAGCACTTCAGTGGCAACAGCAACAACAGCAACAGCAGCAACAACAGCAGCAGCAACAACAGCAGCAGCAGCAGCAGTGGCAGCAACAACAGCAACATCGACGCCAGCTCCGCTTGCACCTGCCGCCTTTGAATGTTGCCGCCTCTCGCAGCTATCCACAAGCGCAGCCAGGTTGTTGTTGTGCCAGTCGAGCGTGTGTGCGTGTGTGTGTGTGTGTATGAGTGTGTAGCCTGCACAATGGCAAAACAATGACGCGTCGCATTTAGATGGCAAAGCTGAGGCTAAAGCCAAAGCTGACGCTGACGCTGAAACTGAAGCTGCTTCCACATTCCCATCCATCCCTCTGCCACCTGTGCCACCTTCGCTTGCCACGGATGTCGTTGACTTTTCAAGTCGCATTAGGCGACACCGCGTCGCCAGCATTGCAGCAGGAGGAGGAGGAGGAGGCAGCAGGAGGAGGTGGCAGGAGGAGGCAGCAGGAGGCAGCAGGAGGAGCTGGAGGAGGCGATGGCTCTCCTGGCAATGATTGGAACGAGGTGCGCATAAAAATACATGTAAGAGGCTTTCAGCTTATTGTTTGTCACTGTTGCTGTCGCGTTTTTATGATTGCTTCGAGCACCGATATGTTCCTCCTACCCTTCCCCCCTGCCCTTTCCCTTCTCTACCTTTGGCACCCTCTACAGGCTTAATGTTATTGATATAACGCGTACTTGCCACTCGCGCAGCTCACAAACAGGCCACAAGCAGCCATCTTCCTTTGAGCTGCCTTTCCCCTCTTTTTCCCCTTCCCTTCCCCTTCTCTTCCTCTGCCTTTCCCCTCGTGTTTCGCTTTCTAGCCACCCTGCTGCCCACCTTTGTGGCAGCCTATTAATTTTTATGTGTACGACAATTTTTATAAACAACCTTACTGCGTTGCCCAAGTTGATCAACTTTAATGTCGCTTCCCCTCTTCCCGCTCCTGGCACTTTCCTCCTGCTCTTTATCCGCGAATGCCTCAATCCAATTACGAGTCATAATCAACCAGAGCGGACACGTGCTTTGCTTTTACGAGTCCAGCAGGCAGAGGAGAGCAGGACAAGTGGCACGTGGCACGTGGTATGTGGCGAGTAGCGATTGCAGTAGGTGCTGGATTTGTGCAATTCGCTGGGAATTAGTTTTTTTTTTTAAGTGAGGTTAGGATGAAGAGGAGAATTTTTAAGGCAAATCGAATATACTCTGCATTTTTAGTCCCAATTTAATGCCAGATAAAAGTAGAACACGCACTTCTAGCTGCTGTGCTTAAAGTAACTTGAATTCCACATGCAATTGTATCTCTGAAGTATTATAAATTATAAGAAAGTATCTTGTAGCTGAGTTCTATTTCTCTCTCTCTCTCTCCCTCTCTCTCTCTCTCTTTTTCTATCTCGCCCTGTCTCTAATGAATTTGCCATAATAAAGCGTTTCTAGCTTATTTATTAAGAACTAATTAAAACGACAAAGTATCTAGCAGATACATTGTGCGATTTGTCTCTGAAAGTACACAAATTGCAGTTGCCTGGCAGCCTGCAGTTGCACTCGCTCTCCCTCTCTCTCTCTCTTTCTCTTCTCTCTTCTTTCCTCCTTCTCTGCTCTCCCTTTGCTCTCTTTCCAGCTTTTCTCCTGCTACTTTTGCCAGCTGGACGCGCTTTAAATACATGTTTACTTCGTGCAGCAATTGTAGTTGTGCTGCTCACCCTCTCTCTCTCTCTATCTCTCTTTTCCTCTCTGCTTCTCCCTCTCACTCACACACACACACGCATGCTACTACTTTGTTGTGCTTTGTCCGTTGGTTTTAATTTTGGCGAGTTAGTTGCGCTTCAACAACAAATATTTGTTGCCACACTCGACAAATGGAGCTCAACTTTGCATGGACAGCAGCAACGCCAACAGCAACAACAGCAACAACAGCAGCAGCAACAACAGCAGCAACACAAAGAGCACTATGTTGCCAGCGTGTGTTGTTGCTGTTGCTGCTGCTGCTGCTGTTGTTGGGCAATAAAAGCCTTACAACTTAATTAATTAAGTGCAAATGATAAAAATGACCAAGCGGCACGAACTACTCGGACCAACAAAGACAGCAGCAACAGCAATAACAACTACAGCAACAACAGCAACAACAACGACAACAGCAACAACAACAACAACATTTAAGCGTCAACTGCAACAAACAAAAGAAAAAACTAATTAAGTTTTATGTGCAATTTTCGTGGCTGAAAAGTTTTGCCACCCCCCTTACCCAATTTCCCCTGCTGCCCCTTGTCCCCCAGTCCCCTGTCCCCTTGGCCCTTGTCCCTTTAACTCTGCGCTGTTTTGTGGTGAATGCGGTGCTTTACGTGCCACGCCAACATTTTGTTATTTATGCCGCAACTCCAGTTGTTCATGTTGTAGTTGTAGTTGTGCTCTGTGCGTGTGTGTGTGTGTGTGCGTGTGTGTGTGTGTGTGTGTGGCAAATCTGTGCGCTGACATTTGCGGCGATTAATGAACGCTGGCAGCGGCGAAAAGTCTTTAATTTGCGGGCATTAAGCAGTGCGTGCAAAAAGTGTTGCCTACTTTTGTGCGCCCGCTGTATATGGCCGCAGCGCGCGCAAAACTATTGCCTACTTATGTGGGCAGACTGCATTGAATGCCCGAAAATGGCCGAAAATAGCTGGAAATGGCTGAAAATGAACTGATGGGACACACACACACACACACACACGCACACACATTGTCGCCTGTCGCTTGTTAACATGCGTTTGGCGCGTGGGCCAAATAAATCAAGGCCAAAATGGTCTCCCCACTCACGCTGCGTCATCAGTGTAAGCACCGCAAAGCGACAGTTACAGCTACAACATTAGTTACAACTGCAACAAGAACAAAAACAACAACTGCAACTGCAACTGCGACTGCAACTGGCGCTGTGATTTAGTCAGCAGAGCGCAAAGCAAACGCCGCTGCTGCTGCTGCTGCTGCGGCAAAACATTTGCAAAATTTGCAAAACAAACTGCAGTTTCCGTTGCCGCTGCCGCTGCTGCTGCTGCTGCTGCTGTTGCACGTAAATTAAGTTGAATGCCAGCGACACGTAGCTGCTTCAGCCTCAGCCACGCAGTTGCAGCCCATTGAGAAGTTCTTGCAAGGAAATATGTTTTCTTTCTCTCTCTCGCACAGGCGACAAAAGCAGCCTCGCTTCGAGGGCAGCGAAGACGCCCTGAGCGCAGCTTGTCGCCTGCCACGAACTGTGCGTAAGTGTGAGTAAATAATTCTCTCTGCTATGCGTGTGTGTGTGCATCTTGAGCGGGAAAACTTTTAACTTTAGTACACAACTTACCTCAACTTTTGCTGTTGTAAAAATTTGTCAACTTTGAGGCTGCTTGCGAGTATGTGCGCCCTTTGCCTTTTCCCCCACCCCGTGGCAAGTTCAGTTACATGTTGCCCCCCTCGAACCGTGTGCGAAGTTGCAGTTGCAACAAAGTTGCCGGCGTAATTGATGCACTCAAAGGCGGCATGCAAAAAGGGCTTAAAGCGAGCGAGAAACTTTGCCAGCGTGTCCACTCGATGCGGCACGTTTTGCAGGTGATAAATTTCCTACAGCTATTTTAATTGATTTCCAGCTGGAAGGTGGAAGGTTGGTGGAGGCAGTGGGGGCTGGCAGAGGGTAGCAAGTGTTCTCATTAAATATGCAATACGCTGCTGTGCTTTCTCCGCATGTGTGTGTGTCTGTGTGTGTGTTTCAATTAAAAATGCACTTGATTTGATGATGATGCCGCCGCGTCGCAGAACTTTTGCCTGTCACTGTTTGCCAACTCAAATATGCTAGATGAAAAGACAAAGTGTCAGACAGACAAATATGAAGAGGGGGAGGGGCAGGGTAGCAGGCAGTACAACCTGCACTCGCAATGAATAAATTTCCAAGCAGTTGAAAATGTTGAAACAAGCGAGATTTGCTTTGTTTTTCGTGCACACACACACACACACAGAAAATGATCAGGCAGAGCAGACAGGCGGCAGCTGATAAGGGAAGTGTGGGGGGAAGGGGGAAAGCAGGGGGGGAGTTGCCACTAAGAACAGTGAGTCGAAGCCAGAGCAGTTGCTCGAGTCGTAGCTGCATGCGGTTTGCGGTGGCATTTTACTTGCTGCATAGTTTCGCCTGCAAACGGACAACTCTTGCCTTGCGCTTGCTAGCGATTCCAGGGGGAGGGGAAAGAGGGAGAGGGACAGTAGGGAGAGCGGGCAGGCAGCGCTGCCTAAGGGGCTGGGCGTGCGAGCAAGCGAGCTCAACTTGCGCTACAAAACCCACAAAAATAAAGTAAGGCTGGAAAAGACGACGACGACGAAGACGAAGTATGGCAACAATGCATAACTTTTTGCAGCTAGGCATGTGTGTGTGTGTGTGTGCTAATGTGTGTGTGTGTGTGTGTGTGCTCTATCTGCATGTGTGTCAGTGTCTGTGTGCGAAAAATTAGAACCGCAAATCATTCTGAAAACAATGCATATGCCATGTCATATACGAGGCAGGCAAATGGATAAGGACTTGCCACGGCATACCCTCTTCCTGTCTTTCGTTCTTCCTGTGTTCCCACCCCTCTACGGCCACCAGGCCCCGGAACAGCCGGATGGAGCAATGTCGCCCCGAAAGTATCTGAAACTGCAATTTAAAGCGCCTACAGACGCCTAGAGAAGCCGTAGCTAAAGTCAGTTTTCTTGCTTTGCCATCTGCTTACTCTGTTTCTTCTCTTTTTCTCTCTCTTTTTCTATACTTGTCTCTCTTTCTTTTCTCTTTTCCCTCGCTCGTCCTTAAACTTTATCATTCTTTGTATCTTATAGTCTCTCTCTTCATTCCATGCACGTTTATTAATTATTTTTAATATCCTACAGTCTCATTGTCCTCTCTCTGCTTCTTCCTATCGTTTTTTAACTTAATTTTTCCCTGTCTCTTTTAATATTCTCTTTCATATGTTTTTTTCCTAGACTTAAGCAGCTTCTGTAGATGTTCCTCTTCCACTTGCATTGTCTACTTTTTGTCTTCCTACTCATATATCCTTAGGCTTTTTTTCGACACATTTTTGCACCTCACATCCTTTATCTTTTCTCTTTCGCTCTTTCAATCTGCCTCTTCCTACCTTTCTCTCTCTCTCTCTGCCTTAATTAAAATTTTGACATTTAGTTTATGTTAATCACATATCGATATCAGGCAGCACCCTGCCCGGCACTCCTCTCCTCTCCTCTCCTGCCTTTGTTCTGCTTCACTTCAATTCTCTTTCACATTTTAATCCTTTCATTTAAGCGTTCATGCTGCCTCTCTCTCTCTCTTTCTCTCTCTCTTTCTCTTTCTCTCTCTACCCTTTGTACCCTTCTGCCTTTAGCCTTGCCAAAGCCCTTATAAATATGGCACATGCATATGTAAATGCGGGCTCAGACGCGGTCTCTGCCCCCTGGCAACGTCATTGTACTCCAGCCTGTCCCATACCCTACCTCTTTTCGCTCCCCTCTCCCCTGCCCTATCCCCTACCCCTGCCTGCTTTGGCTGCAATTTAATATTCATTTTGAAAAAGCCCATTTACATTTGCGCTTTTGTGGCACCTTTGCGTGTGCTTCAACGGTTTTTTGTTGCTCTCCTCGAGAGCCAGGTGAATGAAGGCATGAAGAAGGGAGTAGGGTAGGGTAGGGAGCTGGAAGAGACTGGAACTCAGTCAGAACAGCGTCAGTTGAAGTTGAACTGTGCACAGCACGGCGTATGCGTAATCTAAGCAAAGCCGCTTGCCTTTGTTTGACTTAATTCAACCGCAAGGCAACCCACGTTACACTCGTCCACGTCCACATACTGCCCCACATGCCAGCAATTCTCCCGACGGGGTAGCAGGAGGAGGAGGAGGAGGAGGAGATACTGTCGAAAATATGCAACTGCTGATTTATAGAGACACCCAACCAGTTCCGACTACTGTCCGGGCCACATCAAAGCGGTTGAAGCAGCTGTTCGTGCAATGCGAGACTCGATTCGCTTCGATTTGACTCGCTTCGAAGCCTCTGCTGCACTTCCTCACACCCCTCACACCCACAGCCCCCACCCACTGGGGCAGACATAAAGCTGCTCAGCAGCTGCCGCATTCGGCTGCATTTTGCTGGCATTTGGCCTACACGAAGCTGGCAGCGCCGGTGGTGTAGTGGCAAGCATGGTTGTGTCCCAAACAGCAGATCCGGGTTCGATTCCCGGCCGGCGCAAGGCAATACAGGGTGTTCGAGACAGTGACTGTACTGTGTGTGGGAGAGAGAGTAGGAGAGAACACTTTCGGTTTTTTTTTTTTTAATGGCAAACACCTAACAGAATTATGAGCCACCCCCTTTGGTTGCTTCACCTACTTCCTGTCCGGCTGCCTTCCTGCCTTCCTGCTCGACTTGTGTGTCGTGTCCTGTCCTGTCCTGTCCTTGTCCATTACGAGCTTAAATGATTGAACGCCATTAAGCTTCGATTAACTGGCAAACATGCGTCTAACTGCGCCACAAATTCGATTCAGTTAAATCGAAAACTGACCGCAATGTAGCGAGGGTAGCTCAAAGAGTAGCGATGCCTGCTCTATAAAACCAGAAACCCTAAATGATTCAAGAGCTTCAGTAGTGGGGAAAAGAATGAAATAATTTGCTGAAAAATGATTCAAAATCCAAAGGAATAGCTTAGCCTATGAAAATGAGCTTTCCCAGCATATCAAATGCCTTTTTGTCTGTATGAGCAGCCAGATCTCAAAGACTATAGAAGCTAGGGCTATCAAATTTGGGCACAATATGTATTATTAATGCACGCAGCTCAAGCTTAGTTTAGAATCCAGCTACGCCTTCGCTACGCCCGCATAAATCGATTAAGTCGCACTGCATGACCAAATTTAAAGCGAGAACAATACTCATTGTTAATAAACTAACTTATCTATACCTGATAATGAATGCAAATGCAAATATACCTTGCAACGCATTTAAATGCACTTCCCAAGCACCCCAAATGCCCCTTTGTCTGTACGAACACGCAGATCTCGAGGACTATAAGAGCTAGGGCTATAAAATTTGGCTAAAGTATGTGTGATTGTTGGCCGCAGCTCAAGCTAGCTTTAGAATTGCAATGCTCCGCTTTTCGGCACACGAAAATCAATAAAACTGCACAGCAAGCTCAACTTTAAGGTTAGAACACTAGTCTTTGCTGGCTTCCAGACTTCCCTTTGCCCTACAACGTCTGGACCTACCCTCGCGTTGTGGCGTTGGCATTGATAGAATGTTCATTATGTGTTGTCATGTAAATAGAAATTATGCATAATCACATAACTCATTCAGCGTGCTAGAAGCCACCACAACTGCAATTTGGCACAGGCAGAGATGCAGTCTGTCACGGGGCAGGGAAAGAGGACAAAGAGGGCAGAGAAGGCTGGACAAAGCGGTGAAGCGAACTAAACCCAAGCAGCCTGCCCTGCTTTGCACTCTCCGCTTCCCTTGCCTCCTCGACAGAGTCAACTGAGAGCGCAAAGTTGTGGCACTAATGCGAATGAACTCGGCTCAAAGGACACGCGATTCAAAAGAGAAACCCAGAAAGAACCCTTAGATGAAGTAGAAGGCGATGAAGGATTCACTAGGCGCATGCAGCTCGCAAGGGTCTCTGCCTCAGAGAGATAGAGAGAGAGAGTCTATTTGCGTGTGTATGTTCCGGGGTATCTTATCGCAACTTTAACATGCTCAACCAGGCTCTCCAGTCCAGTCCAGTCCAGGTCCAGTCCTCTCCCCTCTCAGCCCCGCTTGCTAGCCATGCTGGCGACTCTGCTCCCGTCGCAGCCGATGGTTGTAGGTGTGCGCGCAGAGGCGATACGAGTCGAGGAATCGATCCATGCACAGGCTGATGCAGTTCTGTTCGCTCCCAGTGAGATGATCACGCGGCTGGGTAACACATTTCTCAAAGCATTTGCAGCTGATGTTCGCCAGCAGCTCCTGCGCATTGGCCAGCGCGATTTGATGCTTCAGTTGGCGCATTATCTGCCCCGTCTCCCCCTCGTATGGTTCGCGATCCCTCAATGTGTTCATTTCGCTTCACTTTTCGCTCAACTACGAATTATTACGATATTTTTACGAAATTTCGATCTGATTTTGATTTGGAATTTCAATTTCAATGTTAACTGCCAAATGTGCTATCTGTCTCTATGTGTGTGTGTGTCCAGAACTGTGTGTGTGTGTGTGTGTGTGTGTGTGTAATGCAACTACTGTGGCATCGAAACAAGCTTCATATTTATTGGACTAAATAGGAATCGCCTTAGCTGGACATCGCATGCACTCGCGCTCCTGCACCCGGTGGCTTCTCCGCCGGCTTTGCCTTCGCCATTGGCGTTGATCCCGCCGTTCCACCTGCTCCCGCCTTCTCTTGCCCCTTCTCCCTGGCCTTCTTGAGCTCCAGACCACGCCGCAGCTCACGTTGCAAGCGCTTGACAAACGCCCGCGCCACCAGATTATACGAATCCACATAACGATCCGCACACAGCGCAATGCAATCCTGTTCGCTGCAATTGAGCGCCTCCTGTGGGCGTGGCACACACTTCCGGAAGCACTGGCTCGTCACCCGGCTGAGCATGTGCTGCACATCCACAGCGGTTGCTGCCTGCCTGAACTTGCGCTTGATCTCATCCGTTCCCAGCGTCTTGGGGCTGCTCGGGTTATCCGCCAGTTCGACCATTCTGCGTGTATGTGTGTGTGCGTGTGTGTGTGTGATAAAGAACTAATGGAAAATTGGTGTGGAAATTTGAGGGAAATTCAACTAGGAATTTGTTTTTTTTCTGTTTTTTTTGTTGTTGTTGTTGTCTACTGACAGCTGAGTAACAGGCTACGCCCTGGATCGTGCGACCGAAGCCAACTGGGTGAGACCGCAGAGAGAGAGAAGAGGGTAAAAGAGAGGGAGATCTTTGAGGAGAGATGAGAAGTTTTCAGGGATTCCGTTTGCAGGAGTAACAAGGTCACTATCGAGTAACTATTGGCCCAAGCCTATCGATAGTTGTGCAGAATCGACCTATCGCTTACGATTTATCAATTTTTCTGTCTTTCTGTTTGTATGAACACGCAGATCTCTGAGATTATAACAGCTAGAACTATGAAACTGGTGCTCAATATGCCTTATGATTGTAGGTAGGGCAAGCTAGGTTTAAAATTTGGCCACGCCCTCCTCCGCCCCTGTTAATCGATAAACGTCAGCTTACAAGTTTAAATTTCAGGCTAAAGTATTATTTATTATCATTTTTATCAGGCAAATGACTTGTGCAGTATGCGTATAATAGAATATATAAAGAGATTAGTTAAAATAAAATATATAAAGAGATTAGTAGTATATTTAAGATGTACTGGGCTCATCTGCACTCAAAATACCAAAGACATAAGACCATTTGCTTCTATTGAACTCACAAAGTGACAAGGCACAAGGCTCTACGAACTATTCCATTAGCCACAACTCATACCAACTGGTAGAACGTATATAACATTCCCCTTCCCCCCTAGGTAGTACATTCTGCTTGATATTTTCGGCAACCTCTGACCAAAGCATCCTAACCTAAGCTAGTAGCAGCTTTGCTAACCTGCTCTACTCACTGCAACAGCAGCTGGCTGCAATTAGTGCTCAGATTGGAGTCCATCGCTCTGGCTCCAGGTAAAAGAAGTACTCGCACACACACACACACACACACGCACACACACACACACCTTGAGCCGCACACTCACCAACTGTTGACAGGGCAGAGCTGAAAGAAGTGAAAGGACTGTCCCAGCCTGGTCAAGCCTATCCAGCTGGCTCTAATGCGTGCTATGTGGGGCATTATGGGGTTCCTTCTGGTTGGTCGACTGCTGCTTACATCGGTGTCCCTGTCTCTCTTCGTCTCCCTCTCCATTTGGGACAGTTAAACCGCTTATGCTTACGCAGAAGACGAGACGAGTTCCAAGCGAGATTTCCTTGCTTTAAATCCTTCTACAGGTGCCCACAGATTCAAGTGCAGCTTGGGCATGCTAAAAGGCTCGTTGTGTCACGTTTTATATTGATATTTAAAAAAGCAACGACTACAACAATAATTGTGCAAAGGCAGAAGGGAAGGAGCAAGGGGAAAGGGAAGGGGAAGGGGAAAGGAGCAGGGTAGCAGGAATGGGACAACAACTAACAACAAATGGCTGAACAAATTTCTGCGCATTTCCCATTTGCCACTCGCGCTGTACGTGCCCGGAGACGCGCGCGCACAGTGGGCACAAATCGCAAATAAAGTGCACAAAAAAAATGCATAGGTAAGTGAGTGAGAGAATGGAATCATAGAGTTGCCCCTTAACCGTATTACAATCGATAAAATTGTTGCTTGAATTATGTTTCCGATAGAACTTTAGTTTTCTCCTACTATTGTTGCTTTTTAGAGACTTTACAACACTGTTTAAGCGGGTTAGCAGCGAAAAAACACTTGGTGGCAACACTTACACAAATTTAAGAGTCAATTTCAAATAAATAAATAAACAAATCAATAAATAAATAAATAAATAAATAAATAAATAAATAAATAAATAAATAAATAAATAAATAAATAAATAAATAAATAAATAAATAAATAAATAAATAAATAAATAATTAAATAAATAAATAAATAAATAAATAAATAAATAAATAAATAAATAAATAAATAAATTAATAAATTAATAAATAAATAAATAAATAAATAAATAAATAAATAAATAAATAAATAAATAAATAAATAAATTAATTAATAAATAAATAAATAAATAAATAAATAAATAAATAAATAAATAAATAAATAAATAAATTAATAAATAAATAAATAAATAAATAAATAAATAAATAAAGAATAAAAAAAAAATATAGATAGTATCGATAGACTTAGTGCAATTGTATCGATAAATCAATATTATTGAAAATAGTGTGTTTTACAGCACTGCTGCTTGTTTCTCCAACATTTTGAACCACTGTGCGCAAGAGCACAGAGCCAGCAGCAGCAACTCTGCATCGGGAGACGGATGCAGGCGGCCACGTAGCAATGGAAATGGCATTGGCAACCAGCGAAGCCAGCAACACGGCACGGAAATTGCAATTGAGTGCAAATTGCTGGACAGCAGATGGGATGGGGGGGGGAGGATGAAGGGAGGAGTAGAGGCAGCTAGTAAAGCAGGGCAGGTATATTGCAAAGAAGTTTACAACTTCAGTGGGTCAACTGATAGAACCTTTGTCCTGTTGGCCTCAACTCAATGATTTTTTTTGTAAATATTTCATAGGCTGCATGGCAGAAATCTGGCCGAGATTTGCGTGCCTGGGACTGCAGGGCTGGGTAGACAACGCAGTTGCTGCTGTTAAGTAGGGAAAGAGGGTAGAAAGAAGGGGAAAGCCGCAGCTTACTTTAAGCAGCGATAAGAAGGCAGGCAGCGACTTTGGCTGCTCTGGCAAGGTAAACACAGTGTGGGCTGTCACGCCCCAAAAACACGCACTGCCCCATTTCCCCCTATAGCCACTCCCCATCATCCTCATGCAGACTTCACTTAATGCCCGGTATCGCATGACACCCGCTGTGCCGCCTTTGTTTGCACTCGTCGTTGGCGTCGTGTCGATTGTCACGTTCGCGCGCGATTTTAATCGCACGCAAAACGCTTGAAAAGCAACTTTAATTCGTGCCGCAGCTGCCTTTCTGTTTAAATCTTTACCTCTCTCTCACTCTCTTTCGCTCTCTCTCTCTCTCTCTCTCTCTGCAGTTGACGTTGCCAGCGCAACCTTAAGCTGTGCGTGTGTGTGTGTGCGAGCACGCATTCACATGTCTTTAAAGCGCAGTGCTGTAAAATGCCGCAAATGAAGCAGCTTAGAAACTCACTACATTTCTGCCAATTAAAATTGTGCTATTTACACACACGCACACACACACGTGTGTTTGAGTGTGCGTAATATAAATGTAATTAATCAGCTTAAATGATTTTCAAAATTGAAATTCCCTCAAAGTTGGCAGAGTCGACTTGAATAGATTTTAATGAAAACGAATTTGTTCATTTATTGCACTCGCCTGCAAGTCAGAGATAATCTAGGCGTAATACCCTGTAAATACTACCCTGTACGCATTTGGGGTGTGCTGCAAAGTGAATACTATTTATATTTTATTTTTTTTTAAGCCAAAAACATAGTGAGATTTTTAATTATTTTGCATTTTCAAGTGTTGCTTAAGTGTTTAAATAGTGTTGTAAAATATTGCAAAATAATAAAAAAAAAAATAAAAACAAAAATCGTTATATCAAGAAATATGTTTCTTTTATCCAGCAAATATATGTACATAATTTCTAAAATACTTTTACTATTTCTCTGACTGCAGCGCGTGCCTGCCATGGCGTCTAGCATAGCCTACAGGGTATGCAATTGTCGTGCTGCTGCTGCTGCTGCTGCTGCTGCTTGTGGGCGTCGTAATAACTAAATTGCACTTCAGAGCCAACAAAGCCCTTTGCTGCTGCTGCTGCTGCTGTCCATTCTGTCCATCCTGTCTGTGGCCTCAGATGTTTTAATTGGAATTTACAAAGTGACAAACACTTTGCCGCACTGACATACGATATATGATCCAAACGGTCGAATAGTCCAGTTCTGGCTACGATATTTGTGCACCTGACAGCATGAATTATGTTCGTCCTGCTCTCCCGCTCCCACTCTATCTCTCTCTCGCTCTCGCTCTCACTCCCAAGGTGTCTCTGTCGAACAAGCAAATTGCGCAATTCGTTAAGGCGAGCGACATCATTTCGATTATATTTGCATATTTCTGGCATATCGAAGGAGGGGTGGGGGTGGGTTCAAAATAAACAGAAATTGAGAAAATGAGAAATTGAGGAATTCTGAAATTGAGAAATTGCCAAATTGAGGCTGCAGTTTCTGTTGCAGTTGCTGCTGCTGCTGCTGCTGATGCAATGAAAACATAAAAAACCTAAACGGAGAAACATTTTATTATTGTTTGACAAACAGGCTGATAAAGCAAATAAAGCCCGCATTGGCAGTGTATCGACTGGTAAATACCCTGTGAAATTTTTTAAAATATGAAATTTACTAGTTATATGTGACTTTTGCTTGACTCTGTCAATCAGATATTTTGTTTACTTTATTTTATAAATTACAATTACTCTTGAGAAACTCTTATATACCCTGTACTCCGCTGTTTTATTTGTTCATTTTTATTAAATGTTTACTTAAATTTAAAATCCCTATTTTAACTGCATTTACTTAACCTGCAAATACCCTGTAATTGTATTACTTTAGTTCAGCTTAATATATTATGCAGGCAAAGTTCATTTCTCTATTAAGTTAAACGTTTTTCGACTTTGTATCCATAAATATTCTATTTAAGCATGTGTGAGCAGCTAAGTTTGCCCGACTAGGAAAATACTCTGTAAATAAGCTATAAGACTTTTTACTAAAAATAAATCTTTTTTTTTTCTTTCTACAAAATAATAGGAAAGTACAAGAAAATAACTAAATAACTGTCTAATTTATATATCTTTACAAAAAATACCCTGTTAATAAAGCAACTGCTGTATTGTACCAGTACAATACGCGCGAGTCTAACACACACTCTTAAGCTTTGACTACAGGGTATCTTCCGACCTTACCTTGTATTTGAAGAGCATGAAGTTTCCACTAGAAAGACAGTCTAAATTGCTCTCGAATTGCAACTAGAAGATACCTTTGGCAGTCTTAATTAAATAGCCGCTGTATCTACAGGGTATCTCTGTGCACATACACGCATGCATGTGTGTATACAAGTGCAATAACTGTAAATGACAAACAAATAACACATTAAAGGCGTGTTGATTAAAATCTGAGCAAAAACACTGCAAAGAAGCGGCTCCAGGGCAGTTTGCTCTGGCCAGCACGTAGCGAAAGTAAACAGCGGGTTGGCTGGGTTGGTGCTCCATGAGCAGGGGAGGAGTGGAGGAGGAGGAGGAGGAGGAGGAGGAGGAGGAGGAGGAGCTCCTACTCGCTGCTGTTGCTGTTGTCGAACAGGCAATTCTCTCTCGGACACAGTGCAGTGCGTCATTTATGCGGGCCAACACTCAGACCATGTCGGACAGAGCGAGAGAGGGAGACGGGCAGAGAGGGGGGCAAAGAGCGAGACAGCTGCATATACACGAATATCCATATACCGATGCGTATAAGCTCAGGTAACTAGGCTGCACTTTAAAGCAAACAGCGTGGAAAACTGCGGAACAGCAGCGCATCCCGGACCCGAAACCGAATACGGTTTCTTTTTTTTGATTTTTAGCAAAAATTAATATGTCAAATTTTGAAAATTTTCGAAATTTTTGTAAGGGGGTTGGATGGAAAAAGTCGAAAAAAATCGAAGTACCAAATCGATAAAATTGAAATGTAGAATCAATTAAGGTACAATGCCGAGATCAAAAAGCCTGCTCAGAGTAAAACCAAATGATTTT